>JAOUZG010030082.1:7461483-7488642 GCA_026289955.1 Argiope argentata
CAATTTCGTTGTTTGTGATAAATTGGTTTTAAATCAATTTTGAATATATTTAGTAATATTACTTTTAGTTGATAACTAATTTCTAATTAGTTTTCAAAGTAATAGGAACTTTTCATTTAACTGATAATTAATTTTAGATTAGTTTTGGAGCAGATATAGAGTTGTACTAAAGTCAAGAGGCAAATTTTAAAAAATAGCGTCATTTGTTATTTACAGTTAGTCAATGTTGAAAACGTGTCTTAAATTGTTATCAAAGCTTAAACTAGGTGAATTTCTTTCAATAAAGCCATAATCAGCTAAACACTCGCAAAATACCATAAATATCCCAAAGCGCTAATTAAACAATTTAATTATTAGTGATAAATTGATTTTAAATTAATTTTGAATATGGATAGTTATATTACTTTTAACTGCTAACTAATTTCTGATTAGTTTTCAATGCAGATAGTTATTCAAAAGTACTAAGTAATTAAAAAAATTCATTTTTTCTGATCAATTGGTTTTAGATCAATTTTGAATACAGATAGCAATATTACTTTTAACTGATAACTAATTTCAAATTAGTTATCAAAGTAGATAATTTTTAACTGATATTTAATTCAAAATTAGTTTTATAACATATACTTAGAGTTGTAATTAAGCCAATAGGCAAATATTAAAAAATAGCATCATTTATTATTTACAGCTAGTCAATGTTGAAAACGTGTCTTAAATTGATATAAAAGCTTAAACTTGGTGAAAAGTTATCCTTCCTTAAATGGCTCGTATATCAATAATAGAAAAAACATTCTTTTAATTCCCATAAAACTGAAGCTTACTTCGTTCTAGAATTCACAAATCAAGCGCGTCTATTTGAGTATTTTGTAATATTTTATAAAATCTTTAGTGGAAAGAGAAATTTCTTCAAAGTTATTTCACTATTAAAATAATATTTCAATCAGAAATTATCAAATTAATATTTTGGCACACTTAGTTTTTAAAGTGCTCATTTAATAGATAAAAAAATAGCCAAAAATTAAAAAAAACTTACGAATTTTTTTTCCTTTTTGGAAAATGCAAAGCTTTATTGTTCATTTTGTTTCACCAAATAACCACCAACGGAAAGGAACATTTTGAATTTTGTATCAACAGATTAAAATGTCATAAAATATTGTGTGACTCAATGCTCACAAATTACTGAAAAGTTTAAAAAATATTTATATATCACAAAAATCATTTAAGTGATCGACAGATCATTGGATAATTTGAATTGAAAATCTATGTTTGATAAGATAAATATTTGCAAAGAAATTTAAGTCATTTACAATTAAAGCATTCTTTGTCTAAAGTTAAAAAAAATAGAAGCTGCTCGTGAATGACTAAAAACCAACAGAGTGTCCTTTTCCAGTCGTGTCCGGTTGTCCTCCAGGACTGTGGGCAGTCCTTTAGTCGGTCCTGCAGTAGGAGAGCAGAGTGGATGGAGAGCAAGGTTTTCTACAGCATTCGTCGACAACTCCACCCGGTTGAAATCGTTTGTAGAGGGGGGCAGTGGGCAGCTGGTCTGAGCTGGTGTGAGATTCAACTTCATCTCGGGTCCTGGGCGAGAGGGCGACAGCTACCCAATTTTGGTAAGGATCTGAGAAGAAAAAAATTTGTTAAAACTATTAGTAATATTAATATATTTTTTGTTTGATAAAATGGATTTATTCATTATCCATTACTGTAGGCCAATGACATTATCAAATAGTAACGGTCTATAATCAAATTTTTGTAATGAGGTCATTTTTAAATTCTGTAATGCTGTTGTTTATTATGGCACTTGTCATGGACAAGCTCACTGAGGTAGCCAGCGATTTAAACCTAATCAGCGTCTCTTGTTTTTGAAGTAGCGCCAACTAGGGCTAACAGTACGACTTTTGCTACTCCCTCATCACATTCGCTTGCAAAGCCCCTTTTTACAGAGGGGCACATTCTCTCGTCTCAGAGATAGCACTCAGAAAATAAACCATGCACGAACCGGGACTCGAAACCGGGATGCTCAGATCAAGGGGAAGACGTACTACCGCTATGCCAGAACGCCGAAAAAAATTAATATTAAAATCTCAAGATTTAGATTTTAAGATCTGAGAAGAAAAAAAATGGCTGTTAAAATAATTGTTATTATTAATATATATTTTTTGTTTGATAAAATGGATTTGTGTATCATCCATTTCTGTAGGCTAATAGCATTATTAAATGTTAAGGGTCTATAATCAAATTATTTAAATGGGGCCTTTTTCAAATTCTGTAATGTTGTTGTAGTTTCTTGTTCCTAATGGCCCTTGCCATGGACAAGCTCGCAGAAGTAGCCAATGATTTAAACCTATTCAGAGTCTCTTGTTTTGTAGTAGCACCAACTAGGACCAAGGGCAAGATTTTTGCTACTCACTCGTCACATTCGCTTGCACAGCCCCTTTTTACAAAAGGGGGGGGGCACATTCACACAACTCCCAGATAGCACACAGAAGAACAACCATTCATGAACTGGGACTCAAACCCGGTATCACGGGGATGATGCGCTACTCCTATGCCAAGACGTGGAAAAAATTAATATTAAATGCCTTCAGATTTAGAATTTAAAAGCCAAAGAAAGGATTCAATCAAAGTTCATCAGAAAACAATATATATAAAATTAATACGGTAGGTAGTACTATATAAATTAGCACGGTAGGTACTGTAGTAATAATCTGTTTTTTAATCAGAGCTTTCGTAAATCCAATGACAGCACGCTATTAAAAGCTGATTTTTTGAGATGCTCGTAAATATAGTAAAATTTCGATTTTTTTTCCCTATGGATTTTTGTTGACGCCAAAAAAATCATCCGCAAAACAACATATCATTCTAACACGATAATAAATCAAATAAAGTACAAAATTAAAAAAAGACATCGACGAAGAAGTAGTTTATTGTAGCATTGAACAATTGGTGCACAATTTAACTAAAACGAGATATATTGCATAGCTTCAAAAATTATAAAGCAATTAAAATTTATTTCTTATTTTTAAAGTTCCCTTTTTATATCTTAGAACAACCATAATTTATTTCTATATATCATTGTCTGAAATTTTGCGATATTATAAAATAGGATTAATTTTTAAATTATAAAAATATATTCTTTCACTTAACAGTCATAATTTAACTCTATTTAGTTGCACCTTGCGTATGAATGATACTTGGATTTTTTCCATATGGGAACAAAATTTCTCAGGTCTATATAGACTAAAATATGTTAAGATATAAGATAAAAACAAAAGATTAAGATAATTTTTTATTACAAAACCTTATAAAATCCATACAATCTTTGTAAAATTCCTTATAATAATTTCAAATAAAAATTGTGTATAATTTTCTATAATAAGATATGATTAATAATGAATCCCGATATAATAATGAACAGGTACATACTTTCTTGTATTCAGTTTAGCATTTTCTCAAAATAATCAATCAATTAATTAATTAAAGATTTAAAAAATGTAACCTTGTTCGAAACCAACATCTTCAGGTTTCGACTCGGATTGATTGTTAATTAAAATAGTTTGAGTTATGGTTAAACTAACAGACAGCTAAATTTTTTGACTCATTTTTCAAGTTCCTAATAGAATTTATCTTAACGTAATAAAATAGATAAATGATCTTTTATTAAATTTTATTAAATAATACAAAACTGACTATATAAATGACGTTACAAGATATTTAGATTTCAAATAAGTATTTTTGTTTTAGGGCAAATAGATTGTTGTTACATTTCTTTCAAGAAATAGCTCTAAAATTATTTTGGTGGGCATACTAAAATTTGGGAAAGTAAAAACACGGAAAAACATAATAACAAGAAACAAAGTTTAAATTAAATTCTCCCTTTGATTCTAATGTTATAACTCTTTACATAACATTAACTTATATGCAGTAACGATTAGACTTTTATTACAATATTAAATATTCTTTTGGGTACAAATTAGATTCTATCCTCTATCATTTAGGATTAATAATCGATATGTATCTTAATAATGATTGGATTGGATTTATAGTATGGTACAATTTATTGATTCTTTGAGTGTTCGTCTTCGTTTCTCTGTGCACTAAAATCCATACTACAGAGACCTCAAGCCATTTTGGAAGCTATTTTCTTCAGTGCAGTTTTCTGATCAAAGATTTTCTTTAATTCATATACCACCACGGGTCATATAAGATATCAATTTGTTGTATTGGGTTAAAAAAAGATCATATGATTTATTTACACATTAGAAGTTGATGGAGATCCAGATTTTTACGATAATCAAGTCGGGACTTATAAGGATTTTTTTCAAATAATAATTATAATAATAGAATATTAGTATCTCCAGTAGAATCAAAATGCTTATCCCAGGTAGCCCATCCTGTTGTATAATATTGTACAATATTGTACGATATTATATTAAACAATATTCTACAATATTAAGCAATATTACGAATGTTGTTCAATATTGTACAATATTTGTGTGCTACTAGGGTGGAACTGACCATATAACTGAAAATAATGTCGCAATATGGTTGTGAAAAAAGTGATTCAAATGGGACACTTACCAATCATGGCAGGTGACAAGTTCCTTCTTCCAACGCTGTTGGTCTCACTGGGGTCGTAGTATTCACCGTTGCAGAGGAGACTGAGAGTCTCTACCAGCATTCTTCCACAAACACGGATTGTGTCTCCTCTTTTCACTAATCGTTTAGGGTCCATAATGGTAGAGCTTTCGGCCACTATGGTCAGAGCCCAAGCGGTGAACAGCAATACGAACTGTGAAAAAAGAACATTTTGACCCCACATAAAACAGTGTTAGGCTTTAATTAACTTTTCAAGTTAAAATAAAAACTGTAGGAATGGGCATTTAACTAATTTCTTGTCTTTCTATGTAATTAAATTTGTTAACATTCAAATTTGTTCAGATTTATTAATATTCCAATTAATCAAAGTTAAAAATAGCGCATTTTTTTAACTAGAATTTTATTTGCTTATACTGGATTTTAAATGAGCTTGAAAATTTCCAATAAAGTAGTTTATTCTGTACATAATTCAAATCATTACAGTTTAAGTTTCTTTTTTTAATATATTAATAAAAATTAATTAAATTAAAATATGAATAAAACTATTTCATTTTGATTTTTACTAACTAAATATATTTTTGAATGTAAATTCGGAAGTGCTCATAATACTGATTTTTCATAACAGATGCAAAAAGACTG
The DNA here is from genome assembly GCA_026289955.1 of Argiope argentata. NCBI lineage: Eukaryota > Metazoa > Arthropoda > Arachnida > Araneae > Araneidae > Argiope > Argiope argentata. Next base: position 7,466,719 of record JAOUZG010030082.1, read on the forward strand.
CAAATATTTATAATTCATTTTTATAAAATTTAAACATTAAAATCTCAAGCATTTTTCAAATTTTCAATTCGTGTAAACAGTTTCATTTTATAAAATTTCTATCAAATATACAAGTATGACTTATTATATCATATATATCATATTTGCTTTCGGATTCTTTAAATTAACTGTTTTATTTTCAGAAGATGTAATTTAAATTACATCTTCTGCTTTAAGGTGAACTTTTATTTTGATTCATCTAAAAGATCATGAAGATTTTAAATTATTTTATAAATTATGTAGAATTTTTTAAACTCCAATTGAACTCATATGAATGACTTAATATTAATTTTTATGTTTAAACATTGACAAGTTTTTAAAGACCGATAAAATTAATATATATTTAAGCTTTCGAATCCTTGAAAATCTTATATTAAAATCCAGATATAACGACTTCTTTAAATAATTAGTAAATCTACCACATAGTTTACAATGAGAATAGAAGTTATCGTTAATAAAAATTATAAAATCTTTAATTTTTACTGATGACATTCAAGAATTCAAAATAAAAATGGAATTTAACGTTGAGTTTTGATATAATCAATTCGTTTTACTCAAATTTCAATTGCCATAAGTGTTGATACAATCTAAAGTATTGGACTTACCTTGAGCATTTTTGGTAAATGAAGCTTTGAAGCTGAAGTCTTCACTGAATTCTTGGTCACTTCGCTGTTGTCTCTCAAATGGTGAGTGTAGCGCTTTAAATACTATTTCAATTGCTGCAATGCGTCAATGTATTTCCAAACATCAAAAATAAAATCGCCTTTGCATCACCATCAGATGGTGAGTGTTATTCTTGGGGATTACTATTCCTGAAGTATGAGATGCCTTCTTATTGGTCAGTGGATTAGTGCTTTTCCAACTGGGAGGAGCTTAGAGTGTATCTGTTTTTCAATGGAGACAAATAAATCCGAAGAGTTTTGAAATGTAATCATTTAATAGATCGGATGAGGATTAATTATAATAATGATTGGTTAAATATTGAAATTACATCTTAAATATAGGAGCAGTTTTAATTATACAAGATTTTTTTTGTGAGTTCGCATTTAGAAGCTTTTTGGTAAGTAATTAATTGAAAGTGAATTTCTGTTGAATAAATATAGAGGAAGAATATTACGTAAAACTTTTGATGAATTAAAACTTCATATTACTGTTTTTAAATATTGCGTCATCATATTGTAAAAATCATCGATTATTATCTTAATTAAAGAGAAATATGTAAATAAATATAAACTTCTATTTGGGTATTACATATTTTAAGCTCTATTTTTTTACTGTCGCCAAAATTTTAATTTATTTTATTTTATTTACATAATGAAAATACAATTAAAAAGGCATTGAAAATTACCGTATATAGGTATATATTATATATATTTGTATTGCCACTTCTTAAGATACTCAAAATTTTATACAATGAAAAACTTTTTTCCTTTTAAAGAATTTTATTATTTATTTTATTTGTCATAAAAAGAGGAAAAGCATCTTAATTTGGATCTATAATTAAAATATGTAAATTTCTCATACAATTTTAAATTGCTTAGCAAAGGTTAATAAAAATATACTATAATGTCTATCATAATCCTTTTCTCTGACTTATATAATACTCCATTTGGATATTAAAATTTTACAAACACCAAAAGTGTATCTTTAAAACATTTAATTGATTTACAACATTTAATGTAATTTACCATTCATTCAAAAACTATTTCATCAAACATACATTTTTAAATAAATTGGAGAATAAAATATATCAATCATATAAAATTTTCATATACTTATTAAAAGGATTTTATTTAAAAATGATATTCAAATATTTTTTGGAAGAACAAATATTACTGATGATTTTGTTTATCTTTGTAGTGAAAACAATTTTGAGAATAACGCAAATTGAATTTAATAATATTCACTCAACTTTTGTCTGAAAATTGTTCCCAAAAATTTTAAAGCATCCTATGACCTCACAGAAATTTACTGTCTTGTCACAGTACAACTTATACATTCAAGGAAAGTAATTGTTAAAGTTTTTAGTGCAATTTTAGATTATTTTTTTAAACGTGAGCAATGAACTTAAGAATTCAGTTTAATGAGATTGTATTCCTAAATTCTCTATATTTTATTTTAAAAGAAACGACATTTTGTGAATAAAGTGCTTAGATTTCAATAAAAAGACTTTATTTGTGCCCAGTCAGAATGTTTATTAAAAAAATTGTGCTTTATTGTATACAGTTGAGAATTTTCTATGTATTATATTCGTACTATTACAAAAGCTGAGAAAGAAAGAAAAATGTAGAAAAGAATTTTTTTTGAAGTATTGAATTCATGTTTTTCAAAATTCTAATTAATGGAACGAGTTAAAAGTTTTTTTTCCAATTAAAAGCATGTTTTTAGTAGGGTACGAATTATCAGGGAACTTGGTTTAGCCTGCTTGTAAATTTGTATTGTTTCTTAATAATCAGTTTAAAAGTAAATATTTTTATTCATTTGTATTGTGCTAATTTTATAATAACTATATTTTTGTTTTTATCTCTTGCGAAGTAAAAACTACCTTTTCTAAAAAAAAAAAATCTTGGTATAATATTTGTGTTTATACTCTAAATTTGTTTGTAGAACATATATATATTTGAAAAAAGTATTTTGAAAATATACTGTTGCATAGTTAAAAAAGAAAGCACGAAAAAAAATTAAAGAATAACAACATTCAAATTATTTCGTTCTGCTACCTCTTATTAATTTTTTTTTATTTTCTTATTCGAACTATAATACTTTTGCTCTGCGCTTTATTGTTATTATTATTTTATTTCATTAGTTGCCAAATAATCATCCGGCTGACTGAAAAAAAAATATTTTGCCTCAAAAATTCCTTTTTTGAGAGGGAAAAAATAAATCATTTGCAAAAGAATCTGATAATTTATTTAAGGTATTTACTTTTCAATAAGTGGCAACATTTAAAGTTATTAATTTTATTGACTTTTGTAAATTAATTTTCTCTTTTATATGTTAAATTTATTTAGAGCTCTAATCGTGATACGGTAAATTCAAAATTAAAGAATAAAAATATTCAAATTATTTCGTTCCGTTACCTCTTATTAAAATTTATTTATTTTTTTTATTTTCTAATTTGAAATATAATACCTTTGTTCTGCGTTTTTTAAATAATATTTTATTTCATTAGTTTCTAGATAATTATTTGGTTGAGTGAAAAAAATAAATATTTTGCTTCAAAAATTCATTTCTGGAGGAAAAAAATATCGTTTGTAAAAGAATATGACAATTTATTGATGTTATTTTTCTTTTTAATACATGGCAACATTTAAAGTTATTAACTTTATCGAATTTTGTAAAAATAGTTTGTTCTTTTATATGTTAACTTTATTAGGAACTCTAATCGTGATACGGTAAATTCAAAAATATTGCGTAATTATTTGAAACTATAAATAGAAATTTTGAACTATATCAACAATCGTAACAAGTTTAAAAATAAATGAACTTGAACTTTTATTTAATTATATCAATGAATTATCTTCCATAAGTTAGCCAACTGAAAAGCTTTCAAATCGTTGCCGGATAAAGAAAAAGGTAAGACTTTTAATAATATTAATACAGTGTTATAAAATATATAATAAATATAGAATGCCATTGTAAATAGAAATAAAATTAAGTGCAATAATTAAAATTTTTAATTAATACTGAATAATTCCAATTGTTATTCCTACTTTTAATTAAATCCTCATTTTAATACGCGTATTTTAGTTAAAACATTGGATAAATATGCATTTCCATAAACAAAGCTTGTTCCTCTTGTCAAAAAGATTAAAATAAAATTTGCATAAGATAATATGGATATGAAAATTTATTCATAAATTATTACATTGAATTAGTAGCAATGGAATTTAAAAAATATGGTTCTGAATGAAGTCTTTTGTAATTTTCTGTATGCCATAGCAGTAACTTTTTTTATATATATTTCAAAAAATGTTTTTATTAGAAAATATCTTTTATATTTACTCTATTTTTTATACATAAAGCATTTTGAGACTTGTTTAAATACTTTAAATACCAAAATTGATAAATAAAGACATATTTTTGAAAAAAAAAAGAGGATATAAACTTATTTTTTTAATCGTAACTTGCAACATATTTCAACTGCGAAAAATATTATTTTCAACAGTAAAATTTATCCTCAGTTTTTATCTTTTATTCTCACGAATTTTTGAATTTTAAAATTTACTTTAAAAATTAAATTTCTTAATTGTATGAAGAATCATGGATTTTTAATATTTTAGTTTTTATGCAAATTAAATTCGTTTTTTAAGAGTTAAAATGTTTTATCTTGCTTTTCTAAAGAGATAATTGATTTAAAAATATTTATAAATTGTTAGGCAATCAAAATTTTTAAAGAATCATTTTAATATAAAAGTGTTTCAGTGTTCTTTAAGGTATACTAAATACTATTAAAGTGTAAATTATTTATGGTTAATTTGTATATTTTGTCAATTGATTTATGCAGTTTGTATAGATGCCGATGATTCTTGAAAAGATTTTTTATGCTATATAAAAAGATTAAAACTTTAAGTAGTCCTTAAAATATTATATAACAATTGAAACAATAGTAGTGTATTTTATACTTGTTTAGATGATGTATATCAATTTCCTATATGCCTTTCTTAATTAAAAAATATTATTTGAAATGCTTGATAGTACTAATCAACAATTTTATTATAGAGGTGATATTCTTATCTTCAAGAAGAAAATAAAAAGTTTAAGATATTTATTTGAGAATTATTATTTCTTGTAAATGTATATTGCCCTTAGTAGTCAGTCAAATTGCCCTAAAAATTATAGAATATCGAAAAAATACATAACTTTTTTCATTTTAAATTTTTGGGTTTTATATCTAGCAGCATTAAAGTCAAGAAAAGGGGAAGAGTAAGAAATTTGAATAAATTATGTGTTCAAATGGTTAATAAATTCTGTTAATGTAAGAGCAAAAGTTAAATGGTATAGGTATTAAAAATACTTATAAAATGAACTGATGAACAACAATATAGCTTAATTAATTCAAGAGTAATCTTTAAAAAAGCATAACTTAAAAAAACTTTTTTTAATTAAAATTTTGAGTGAAGTTTACTGAAACATGATCACATAGTAAAAAATTCCTGATAAAAATTTCAAATCAATACCTGAATTAATGTTTGAAAATACTTTTTTTCGAATTCATTGGTGGATAATAGAAATCTTAGAAAAGATTGTCTTAATCTATAGAAAAGATGATAGATTTTCTAGATTCTAATAAAAAAACCTATCATCTTTCCAATTTTCAGAAATTTTTTGAAAAAAGTTAATTTGAAAATATTTTGATTCAATTATTAAGTTTAATTGCCTTTTCTAATGTTCTTATTATATTAAAGTATATATTAAGAACATTACTTATATACTTTAGGAATGCACCACTACGGAGTAAGAGTTTTTTTCTCAAATTTAATTATTCTCGTTTATTTTTTAAAAAATTTCATTATAATATAGTTTTATAATTATTTGTTTTATTCTCAGGCAAACAGAAAATAATTAAGACTAAATCCTGTAGCAATATTTTTCAGAAAACATTTTTTAAAAGGATCAATTACAAATACTTTCCCAAAACCCACTTTACTATATTCGCTTATTATTGCAGATATATAGCAAGGATATATTTTTAAAAGGGGTTAAATAAAAATTATTCACGAGTATTAACATTTTTTATTCATTTATATGAATTGTAACGACTTGTACCGCAATAGAATATGATATTACTCTAGATGAATTGATTGTAACTCGAATGTTGTTAAGCACTGAAAACTAATATAATATCTTTACTCTATTATCGAGATTTTTGTTATTTCTATCGAATAACAATACGTGAGTTTCCAAGGAATAACAGTATGTGCAATATGCTCACTATTATAAGGTATGCTTATAAACATCACTAACTGAAAGACAGTAATTAGAAATATATAATTTGGTGATTTTGAGCCCATTTGTTTCTATAACTTTTACATTGAAATCATTTTTTGAATATCTGAATTTGGAACAAAGCTTAGTACATTCAATGCCAAAATAGTCATTGTCCTTTTCATTCAAAAATGCATTTTTAAGATTCTTCTTCCAGCGTTTATTTGGTTTATTTTTCTTGGTTGATTTTGATGTTCTTTATATTCTAAGTAATATTTTTACCTTTTTAATTTGTTGTTTGCACTCCCAAAACATTTTTTTTTAAAAAAGTGAATCGATTCAAATAATACTCCTAATATTTTTTCTCTTACAAACTACTTTCAAATCATTAGAATTAGTAAATAATTTTATTTTCTGTGGGTTGGCATGTATTTTGGTCAGTATCGATATCAATTGAACTTCTTTCTATTAAAAAAACGATACCTAAAAAAGGACTCTTGTAATATTAAACGTACGCCTTTAAACATGAAAAGTACCTAGTTTTACTTTCATATCAACACTTCCAGCATCTTTTCTCCAACTGTTCACTTCTTAGGGGAATCTATTGGCCGTGAGCAATTAGCTTTAGACAATTACAAAAAATCTCCGTTTTCAAAAAGGTTCTAGTTAAATTGCCAGTTAACTACCATAACATTCTTCGGCGTTAGAGTTATTGATAAGGTCTGTTTTATTATGAAGAGGATGTAGACAGTTATGGTCTTTTCATGGATTCTTCGTGAGTAATAATAATTATAGTAGGCATATAAGAATAATAATGGTATGAATAAGAATATAATAAGATGTACAAGAATAAATATTACATTTATTCTTATGTGAGTATTAATAAGAATAATAATGGTATGAATTAGTACCATTATTATTCTTTGGAAAACCCAAGCACTGCATAATAGTTGCAAATTTTTCAGTAAAAATAGTAAATCATTCAATATTCTTTGGTCAAATATCAGTGTTGGTAAATCAGCCTGAGGTTGTGAAACCTCTTGTACCTTTTTCAGGTATACTTAAAATGCACAAGTATTTATAATTTTTGATATAATTTTTTTAAAAAAAAGAGATAATGAATAGCCATTTGTAACAATAGTAAGAACCATTATGATAAATGTTATACTTTTTTTAATTATTCGATACTAATTGGTTTAATTATTCGATACTAATTAGTCTTGCGAATGCCGTAGATATTTTTCGACTAGAATTTCAATCTTCATGGATAGTAGCAAAATTGAGTGTTGAAGATTTCCACATAGTGTTTATTGAGACTCATGTCTCTTTTCAAGCTGCAGAGTTCATAAGGATTTTTTTTAACTTTTAGAAAAACTGGTAACTGGTCTATTGCATAATTTTCTCATTGATTCCAGCTCAACGTAATTTTAATTTGGTTTTTAAATTTCAAAATAATGTGAACTTCGAAGCTCTGTCTATATGGTGATGAATATCCGTTTCATGTTCCTCTGTGGGGACGTTTCTGAATTAATATATAGTCAATTATATGCAATGAATCTGAAATGAAAAGGTAATGTGATTCAATTTATATACAGAATTGTTATATTTTAATTAAAGATGATTGATGCTATTGTTCAACATTCCTAAGAAATATCTGAAAACAATAAAACTTATTTATGACATTTAATTATTTAATTAATTACATTCAATTTTCTTTATATTAACTCAACCATAAAGTGATAATAATGAAAATTACAATTAATAATTGCTAATAATTTTTGTTTCTTTGCCGAATATCGAAAGTGTCACGAAATTATTTCCTTATTTACTAGCCACTTTTTGAAATAACCAAACATTCATTCACTTTTTTCACTGTTCCCATAAATGCCTCATGTGGCATTGTCCTGCTATCCTTATAGTATATAAGCGTGATCTTAAGATGAAACTATTATTCTATAAAATTACTTGGAGTATTTTATATACTTTAACAAACAGCTTCAAAGTAGTTGTAAGAAGCAATCTTTTTTAATACTACTTCGTAGTGTTTGATAGATACGTGTGTTGCGTGGTATATATATATTCAGGATATATCTTATTCGAGGTATAATAAAATTATATGCATCTTTTAAATCTGATTAAATTTACTTCCAAGCTCTAACTTTTTATGCGAAGATTTTCATGGGCCATCTGGACCTTACACCCTTGGATCCTTCTGAATGCCAAGCAGAAGAATCAAACAATAATAAAAAAAAGGATTTAAAGATAATAAATTACCCAAAATTGATTTATAAATTATGATAATATTTCTGCAAAATAATATTAAAAATATATTTTTAAAAACCTTGTCTAAATTATAAAAAAAATTATTTTCTAATTGTTGATATAATTTTCCTTCCATTTTTCCATCTACAATTTTGTTCGGAAGTGAAATTAAATGACTGAATTCCAAATGCTGATTTTCTTCTATTTTTTTTATCACATGAGAACCTTATGTTGTTTTAGTAGGAAGTCTTTGAATTCTCAAAATGCGTAAGTAACAAATTGGCTATTTAGCGCTCTTGAGACATCAATTTTTCGCTAGTAAGGTTATTAAAATTAATGCAGAAGGTTGTCACATTTAGATATTTATCGCCAACTAAAGTTACAACGTCATTTCCAAATTATTCATTCTTTAAATTCTTACAAATTTTCGTAATTAATTTAAGTCATTAACCAGTTTAAACTGGTTTGAAAAAATCGATCGAGAATATATATATACATATAGATATATAGATAGATAGATAGAGGGGGGATAGAGATCGATAGAGAAGACTTGTATTTGTTCAAACCGATTTAAAATGGTTAATGACTTAAATTAATTAACTTAATTAAGATAAATAATGACTAAAAATGATAATACTCTAACATGATAACTTGATATTTGCGATTGTAGATTTCTTCTTTTTTTATTTTCTACTCTTTATCCTTCCCTCCTATGCATGTACTAAATAACAACCAATACCTCATATTTATGAAAGCTTAATGAAATACTTTTATTAATTACTATTGAAAATTCCGTGGAGTGCAAGCCCTAGAGACTTTTATCCAGATTCTAATTAAATAGACATTAACATACTTGAATGAAATGAATTTTTCTAGTTTGATAAGTTTTTTAAATTGTCTCAATTATTTATTACTCAATTATGTCTCTTTAAAGTAGAGTCAGTGACGTTCGAGATATTATGTTCTGTTTCATATAATTAAGTACAGTTCAAAATCATATATGTTTTTGGACAAAATTACTGCCAAAAATGTGCATTAAACAAATAATTTAAAAATTACTTGAAAGTAATATGTTGTATTATAACCCAATAGAATCTCCTTTTTATAGAGATTTTGACATTCAAACTTAAAAGAGTACCTAATATTTGATAATAAATTGTTTTTAAGAGATTTGAATGTCTATACTTGAAGATAAAACAAGGAAAAAACTTGAAAATTATTATCATGAGGTTGTTTCCTTTCGTCAAAAGTTAGTTTGCTCTTTGACGAAATGCCATTGATACCAATTCATATGCATGCGATATTTGCAAAATAGAAATGAATCCAGCATTGATATTTTATATTACAAGGAATTTATACTTTAAATTTCAAATAGCATTGCATTTATTATTGTTATGTGGGTGTGATATCAAGATATTAAACATAAAAGTCTAAGGTTTCACTTAAAACTAACAAAAGCAATATTGAGATCTTGTAGTGAAAACTTAAAATCATGTAATTTTGGTTGAGTGTAAAGACAAAAGAAAACAGTATTAAAAAAAAGATTAAAATGAAATCTGATATGTATATTTCAATGTATCATGTAAAAACATCGTTTCTTGAAAGGCTAAGCATCACATGCTCTTTCAAGTTGCATTATATTTTTATTCATTTTAATTGTTTTATTGAATGAGTCACTTTAGTATTGTAAATGATTAAAAAAAAAACTTTGTCTCGCATTGATTGTTTATAAAATTAACACATTTCCTGTTTATTTCCTTTCATATAATTATGGACTCGAAATGAACTTTTTTAAGGTTTTATTTGCTGTAGTCATTAACTTACTTCTTTAATCAAAGCTTTTGTAAATGCGATGGCAACGAGCTATGAAAAACTGTTTTTTGAGATACTCGTGCAGATAAAAAAAATGTTTATGTTTCGCCTACGATTTTTTGTTGAAGCCAGATAATCTCAATACCAAAACAATATCATGCTTTGACATGATAAAAATTTCTTCAGTCGTATGAGGGCTCTAATTAATAAAGTTTTAAAAAGTTTTTTAAAAAGTTAAGGAATACGTAGATATTATGTATCAAATTTTCGAAAATAAACTTTAATAAATGTCAGCTGAACCCGATAATTCTTCATTTGTTGCTAGATTTGAAAATTGATTGAATGCCTATTTCAATATATTTATAGATTAAATGAGCACCATTGAGAAATTAATTACATATTGCATATTTTGTTTAATTTGGCGTGTTTAAATTGTAATTATTGCTGTATTCAACTTAAAGATCATTGTAAAGCTGTTGGATATAAAATGTCTTTAGGGATTCCATTAGGAATTTATATAACTAAATCCTTTCGTTTTTATATTCAGGAAGTATGCATGCTACATATAATTGCCCATGAGAAAAACATGGATTCTCCAAATTCAGTCCATATATTAGCACCAATTAATCTTGTGAAAAAAAATCTCTTTCTAATGCAAAAAAATCATCACTATATATATTGAACACAGAACGAAGTACAAAACATTAAAAATCTAAACATTGCAGAACTTCGCCAAATTTAATTTCCACATTATAAAAGTGAGTATCTAAATCCTCGAGCTTATCTATACATGTGCATGAGATCTTTACTTCTCTCGTGCAATTCTACGCAAGGAAGTTTTATCGCACCATCTCATATATTCCCTGTATTAGAAATTAAAAATTACTGTCCCAAACAAAGTTTTCTCATTATAAATATCAACTATGTATAGATTGTTCAAATACAAAATGTGGACACATTTTACAATGAAAATTATTGTTTATTTCTGTAAATAAAATTATTATTATCACGATTTTAAAGTACAATCCTTTAAATATTCAATGCCTTCTTCTTCTACTGATCTAATTAAACTATTGCAAAACTCTTTTAAAAAATCAAATGCTTGATGTAATTGTTATAACAAAAAAGTGTATATTTTAAAGAATTTTCTATTTTATGAATAATGATTTCCTCATAATAACCTTTTGATAAAAATTAATTACTTCCTTGCCTTAAAATGTCATGGAAAAGAATTCATTTCCAATCAATGAGCTAAAATTTCTTTTTCAAAAAATAGTCAAATAATTGCATTTCGTGAGTAGATGCATAAAAGTTTATGGATAGTAATGAAATATCTTTAGGATGGGATCATCTTTATATACTGGATATATAAAATATTTTGAAAAATAATGAAATACTCAGTTTTTTAATGAAAAAATCATAAATTTGTTATAATTTGGAAAAGAATTCTTACACAAAAGATCAAACCAAATTATTTTGAATTTATAAAATGAACGAAAAAAAGATTATTTTGCTATTAAATTGATGAGATTTACTTAATATGGAGGGCCTTTAGTATGTTAGCCGTTTCCACATGAAAATTTTAGTAATAATTTCAGAAAATACTCCGAATTTCGGAACGAAGTTTGATACAAAGAAAAAAATGAAGGATCTAATTAATGGAAATCTCGATTTCCATCATGGAAAAATTTCGATATGGCAATTAATTAGTATGTTTATCAAAATTAAGTTATTCTTTTAAATCAATTTTATTGACCACCGTTTTGTCGTTGTATGCAATAATAAGTACCCGAGTTATAATAATACATAATTTTTGTTATGATCCTATCATAACTTTGCTATTCTTCCTATAAACTGCGATGATTATAAAAAACTTCTCTTTTAGATTTAAAAAAATGGAAGAAACCTATACGATTAAATACTAAATGTGACATTTTATTGCTTTGAATTTCATTATGGTAATGTAAAATATAACTGAAAAAAATTAGAAATTATGTTAATTCTGGAAAAGGTTTCATAAGAGATACACTTTTTTTAAGTTTTAAAATTGTATAAAAACAGTTTTATTGCTTTTATAATTTGAAAAGATATTGTGGAAGAACTCTATAATTTTGATTAATTTCTAATTAATAATAATTTGAGAAAAATAATTGTAAGTGCATATTCCTTATTGTAAAAGTATTTTTGTACCAAACTTAACTGCTCTTAATGAAACTGTCTAAAAAGTAGAGCTGTAAATCACCCGAAGACTGATAAACACACAGAAAACTTTTCTTATTAATAAATTACTAATTAAATAAACACAATATCTGCTGAATGACTATTAAGTAACACTATTAAGTAAGTATTAGTACAGTAAGATGCTTGGAACTATCCGTGGTGTTCTCCACAATTTTCATCTGACTTCAAAAATGCAATCAAAATAGGATTAATCCTGTTATCCAGAAGGGCAATATATGTGATTATCATGTATATTTCAATTTGTTCAAATGGCAAATGTATGTGCTATCAAACGTCATGTCTAAAATGTTTGTTATGTCCGTATTCGAATCTCATTTTATGACTCTGCTACTGTGAGATATATTGTTCCTTTAAAATTTATGGTGAAATTTTCACCGTTGATATTTGATTACTTCATCTATCATAATTCTCAATCAAGAGGCATAAGCTCTAATAAAGAATTCTTAAAAGGTGGGAATAAATATTTATAAGGACTAAAGCCCTTATATCAAAAAGATTGACCAACAATATTTTTTAATAAAATATCTCATTATAATAAAAGAGCATTCTTAGTTGATCAATATATAACTTAGAATCTCCATAAGTAGTATGAAAACCTTTAATTTTATTTTTAATATTACAGATATTAAATTGATATTACTTATTTTTTGACCCTCATTTTGAAACATTTTTGAATCTCTAATTATATTTTTAGTTAATGAATTATTGAAATAATCGATAATAATTATACTTTTAGTTATTTAATGCTTGAAATAAGATTTCCCCAAAAGTCTAATCTTCAATAATTGAAAAAAATACACCATGAATTGTTTTAGAAGATATTTAAATATTTGTTTTTGAAATCAATTCAAAAGAGATTTTGATACATTTTTTTCTAACCCTGATATCTTAGTTATGCGAATTTATTTCCGGGAAATAGAGATTTATAATTCCGGGAAATAGAGATGAAAATTATTTCAACCATTTATATCTTCGACTATTATCATTAATTATTTATCAGTCGGAATTAAATTTGAAAACATAGTGTTTTTACGTGCTTGGTAAAAAAAACAAACTAATGCTTTTAGATTTTTCTTAATTCTTAATTTTTATTTTATAAAATACATGAGTATTTAAATTTTTTTATTCAAAAAATTAACAAAGGAATGTTTTTTCTGCAGTAAAATATAATCAATAAATTCAAAAGTCAAAGTGGTTTAAAACATTTGGCATTCATTACGTGAATATGAAGTTATAATATCCATTCATAAGCCTTTTTGTAAGTTAGAATATTACCTACTGTTTTTTACATTCAGGATATAGATGAGAAACGATGAAAATTTTCAAGACGTAATTTAATAAATACTATTTCTACGCGATCTTTTATCAATGTTCAACAAGTTTTCAAGTCAATATTTTTGCAATAAATATCACTAAGGAAAGATATTAAAAAAATTATGTCTTTAAAAATCAAACATGTATCATTTTTTACATCTTTTCACATTTCTGAGAAAACTCATGATTCTAAGTTCACTTTTTTGATATTATTTGGCCAGAAAAAAGAAAGAAAGAAAAAGGATGCAACTGGCAGAAAATAATAAAAAAAATTATACGAAAAAAAAATAAGTTTAATTACGAAAATACTTCAACCCATACTTAACTACGTTCTCCTACATTTTGTGCTTACTGAAAATTCATTTAAGTGAATTCAATCATTATTAGAAACTAATTCAATCTTGAACGAAACAACTTGTAACGCGTAATGCAATTTGGTGAAAATGCATTATTTCTTGTGCAATTTCTTATAGTACTATATTCTTTTCTTTTTATACTTCATGGCAAAAACCGCTACTTTTAATATGCTTTTCAGGAGTTTATCTTTTGCTAAAGTAATTTATCCGAATATGAAGCATTTCACAGAAGTTAACATCTTGAATTGAAAAAGTTTCCCATTATATTAAAATTTCGTATTATGTTAGACAAAAGTTGAAATCATGCATCGTTGAGTTATGTCTCATATTTTAGCCTGTTTACAGGAAATGCTCTATTTTATACTATTTTAACAGTAAATGTTAAAATAGAATTAATTCATTCGTACTCAGCAGACTTAGGAATCGATTATATTCCTGTGTTGGTCTTATTTTGAAACGCACTCCTGAACGAGACATTTGGAATATTTTCTCCTTCCAGACTTAATCTTAGTGTTTTTTCTTTTTCTTTTTTGGTTTCTGCGCAGTGCGGGGATTATAACACGGACACACCACGGATTATGCTTGCCCAATCAGCTGCGGATTTTTTCAAACCACCGTGGATTATCTTTTTGTTTACGCCACAGATGATGGGGCGGCACCATGATTCAGTCCTACGCAACAGCCGCCTCGATACTTAGTCACTATCTGACCGGACCATCTGACGGAATAGCGGGGCAGACATACACCCCCACAGTTACGGTTCCAGACAAGGTGATCATCACTAGATCCACTTTTTATAAGATCCTATTTTTAACAGATATAATCCCGAAATTATCCAGAAGGACGACAGTTTTATTATTATTTTTTTAGCTGGAGAAGGATTTCCTTTCGCAATTATAAGACATGTAATCGACTTAGTACAATTATGTTGAAATGAAGTCTTTGAAATCTAGCAAGCAGACATGTAGCTTATTTTAAGTATTAAATCTAATGAATTTAATCTTGCCTTTCTATCTTTTTCATATTCTTCTTTCTCCATTGAAGGTTTTTAGACTTTGCCCAAATCTTGTAGTCTTATCTAATCTTTTAGGAATGTCAAAATATATATCCTTTCTTAAATCACTATATGCTTTAAATAATATGAGATTAAAAACCTATTTAGACTGTAACCGTCCCGTATATAACTCTTTGATATTTCATAATTTGATAGGCATAAACCATGATTTTGAATATAAAAGGCAAATAATTCTTAAAAATAAATTAACATTATATATTCTTAAATATTATAGACTATTTTTTCAAAGTTTAAATTCTTATTACAATTTTTGTACATTGTCATTGAATTAGACTTGGTTTCATAGAATTATATTCGAAGAATGGAATTTTGAATAACAATCTTTGTTTCCGATGATAGTAAAATATTTTAATATTTTCAAAATGGGATTATCCTTTAATCGTATAAATTAATTAAAATTTATACAAATGCGGGTGAGTTCTAAAAGAATTTTTTTTCTGATTTCCATAATATTTATATTAATAAATATTATTAATAAAATTTAGGCTAAATTATAAACACGAAATGAAATTCCTATATCTATATTTAGGAGCTCAAATAAGAGTGGAATTTTAAAAATTATTTTCATAGCTATATTTTCTAAACTCATTAGTTTCTCCTTTTGTTGATTTCATTATATCTCCTTATCACATTTTTATAGTATTTTTTTCTACAATTTTTGTTAATAATCAGACTCTCAGAGTGATATAATACTTACAGAACATAGAAATCTCAGGATAGAAAAGTTATTTAGATGAAAAATAAAAAATATACCTTTTAAAAATAATTTTCTGAGAGGAGAATGTTGGATGAATCACCACTTTTCTGCAATAGTGTCTTCTTTTTCAAATAATATCATCTGTTTTTCAAGTAGTGTTTTCAAAATATCAATTAAACCACATTTCGCTTCTCAGTAAAAGAATATGTGAATAACCTGAAACTTCCTCCGCATCATGTGCTCATTGTAAAATTGTCAAGTTCTTCATATTCTTCTTTAAGTTATGCTGGCTGTGTAAGAACTCATTTATGAATTTCTTCCTATCTCTAAAGATAAATATTATACATGACACATAAGACAGAAGTATCTTTTAAATAAAATGTGTTCTTCATATTTGATAGTAGAAATTAAGGGATGGAGCTGTAGCTTCAAATGGTCCTTGCCATGCACAAGCTTGCTAATACCTCTGCGAATTTAAGCCGAAAAGAGCGTCTCTTGTTTTGAAGTAGGGTCAACTAGGATCAATAGGTAACCCTACTCACTCATAACAGTCGCTACTCACTCACAGCAGTCACTTGCACAGCCCTATTTTACATGGGGTACATTCACGCACCTTTGGGATAGCACACAGTAGAACAACCATACCCATACCCAGATTATGGTAAAGCCTCAATATCCCAGATTATGGTAAAGCCTCAATATCCCTACACAAGGAAGACGGAAGTAAGGAAATAAACTAGCATATTAATAATAAATATTGTTTATATTGAAAATCTTTAAAAAAATTATTAAATATTTTTTTATTACGCTGTTTTAAAATTATGAAAATATTATATAATAAACGGTAAATAACTTTTTTATTCTATATTAGGAATTAATAATTCTATAGACTTTCCGAGAATAAAATTTTAATATCAGATTCCGATTAATATTATCTATATATTTATAATAACAATAATTATGATTGATATCTATTATATATTTTGTAGTAGATTTAACCCTTAATAACCTAGAGTTTCAGTTTTGATACCAATCTTTTAAACCGAATGTTCACATTACTATTAGTTTTTTTATAGGTTAGCTGTACGTATTTTACTGTTGTATAATATTCTTACCAACGAAATTTTTAAAAAATCAAATGTCATTATTGTTTTATTTTATCTATGACATATTACTCGCGCGGCAAAGTGAACAAGCAAACACATTTTACTAAAAGTTTTGTTGAATACAAATTTGATATATTTTCTTTTTCTGAAGAATATAAATACTTTTGAGGTAAGTGAATATATTATTTTTGCTATGAATCAATGTTTCGCATTATTTCATGCATAGGTATATCTGATTTCTTTATGACGTTAATGCCTGAAGTATCAAAATTGATACCTGTTTTTTCTAAATAAATATGTAAAATAAATATTGTGATTCTTTTAGCTATTTTTCTTTTATCTAGACCCTCAAGCAAACACAGCAATATTAAAAATAAATCACTTTCGTAAATCAGGCTACTAAGGGTTAACATCCACAACTTTTTGTGCCATTATTATGTTTTACTTTTTGCTAACAATTATCTTGTATATGGCAATAATTTGATTTTTTTTCACCTGCATGAAATTAATCATATTAAAATACTTTTTCCAGAACATGCACCCATTTTAAATGACAGATTATAGTGATATTCTTTCAACAGATATTAATATTTTGATGTGGGATTTCAAACATTTATATTTCTAAAATTTTAGCTTAGAAAGAGCTTCAATAGGAATAATCTTTCCAGTTCACTTATGTATTTCAGTATATTTCTTCTGTCTGTGTATATAACTTTTGAAACAAATCAGAGTTTGATATTTAGGATCTATTTATTGATTCCCGGAAATATTATAGGCCAGATTTTATGAGCAAACACACAGTATTTAAAGTGAAATCTAACATTTAATGAAGTGGAAAAGAAATTTTCTTTCTGGAAAAGACCAGCAGCGGCAATTTTTAAGTTGTTGAACTGACAATCCAAACTGAAAACTCTGGTCTGTACAGAAGTTTAGGACGTTTTAAAGTCGGTTTCTCGTTTTTTTTAAAAAAGGTTATTAATCTCAGAAAAAGGTTTAAATTAAAAAATTACAGGTATTAAAAATGTTTATACAATGAGTCATAAAATGTAATGCCAACTCAATTATATGAAGAGTAAATTTTTAAAAAGGTTTAATTTGGAAATATATTTTTATCTTTTCTTTAAACCTTTACAAACTTTAATTTTTATTATTTAAATTTGTATTATACAGAATTGGAAAACTGATCTAGGTCATCATTTGCATTAATTTTTAAAAATTTCAGCTTTGGAAAAAATTATAAAGTATAGTTTAAAAAGTCAAAATGACGAATAAA
This sequence comes from Argiope argentata, assembly GCA_026289955.1. NCBI lineage: Eukaryota > Metazoa > Arthropoda > Arachnida > Araneae > Araneidae > Argiope > Argiope argentata. Next base: position 7,484,822 of record JAOUZG010030082.1, read on the forward strand.
AAATATTCTACAGATACGATTCTTTGATATCAATATTGAAACAATTTAGATTAAGTTTAAATAATGAAAACTGACTTTTTTTAAAAAATAAAATTGGGGTCATAGGAGTGTTACTGAATTGGACTAAATTAAAGCTCTTCAATAAATTTTAGTCGAGTTTTAAATAGCCCTACATTTATTATGTTTTAAAAGGCATTTTTCTTTTTAATAGAATGAACTTAGTTTTATTACCTACGTTTATTGAAAAGTGGAATCAGTTTCATAATTTAATTTTATTTTATATGGGTAGTTAAAAAAATATCCTTATAAATTTATAATAGAAATATTTTAAATGTTTATAAAATAATTTTAGAGTAGTGTAAATCTTTGTTATTGTAGATTATAGTATTTATAAGAAAATAATTAATTAAAATATCTTGTTTTAATATATATATAATTGAAAATGAAGTTAGAAGAAACAAGTTATAAACACATATGTCCTCATTTTAAAGTATACTTGAAGCCTTTTATTATAGAAAAAGAAAAATAACTTAGAGAATATTTTGAAATGCATTGTTCTTTATATAAATGCTCTCCTGAAATTTATATTGCTCATAAACAATATCTATTATATTAATTTAAATTCTTGATTTTTTTTATTTTTATGAAATTATGCTTATTATATAGATAACTTTAATTAGTTTTTCAAACAATCGTAAATTTAATATTTAATTTTTTTGTTTGCCATAGACTTTCAAACGTAGGCTAATGTCTGTTAAATCTGTAGGAAAGATCCTTCTCCATTCTTTTTCGTTATCAGGCAATTGATCATATTGTAACAATAGATGAATGCTGCAATAATAAAAACATTGTATCCATTTCATTATATTTTCATGAAATATTTTTGAGGAAAACTTGGTTCTTCACATTTTAAAAAAATATTTTACTTTTAATTGTTTTTTAGTTATGTAATTTTACAAGATAAAAAGAGTTGATTTCAGACCCTTTTTTTAATGAATTTTCCTAATAAACTGTTCATATTATTTAAATTAATTTTAATTCATTATTGAATGCTTACAATTGCAACAACCTTTTGCTAAAATTATCATCAAAAATAAATTATTCAAAATAAATGTTAAATGGAATCTTTCCATATTCTTTATATTTAAATTATAAAATATATTAGGATTCGTCTCTTTTGATTAAAAGTCTTTAAAGGAATTAAATACTTCCGTCGTTACTTTTTAATATACTATGTAATAAAAGATATTTCTTAAAAGCAAATAAATTATTAACTAATGAAAATTTCAGAATATAATTTCAGAGAATTAAATTTGTTAGCAAAATAAAATTGAAAATATAAATATAAGATAGCTTCTACTTTACTCATCAAATTATAATAAGGTACTTTTCCGTTAGCCGGGCAAAAGCAAAAAATTGCCAATGAAATTTGACGGAAATCTACATGATTTTTCGATTTTTCGCTTTAAATCGCTGTAAGAAATTTGGCTGAATTCTACAACATTTGGCGATTTTTCGCTGGCACGCGGAAAAAGAAAAAGTACTTATAATAATTGTTATGAATGAGTTTTCAAACTCATTCAGATAAATATCTACGACTAAATAAAGAAAAAAATTATGTTATTGAAAATTAATTATAAAAAAAAATAATAATTGCATTAGTAAAGCAATGTTGGCACAAAAAAATAGTTATTTATATCTATATTGTAAATCTGCATGTTTGAAAAATTTCTAAATATTAGACATTAAAAAAAGTCGATGTTAAGTAATAATAGTTTTCATTATTCCTCAATAGATGGCAGCACAAACGCTATTTCTATTGTCTGTGTTTCCATTTAATGTATGAACATGTGCTGTAAAAATAAAGCATATATTTAGTAATTTCATTCCCGATTTGACAGCTAAAAAAATATCGTCACACACGCACAAACACGTCGTCAGCATGATCAAAGTATTTTCACAAGATGTTTAATAGATGGTGCTAAGAGCTTGATATAAATTATAATTGAAGACACATTTCAAAATAATTTTATAGATGCCAAAGAATAAATTATTTCTCTTGCTCGAAAAAAAAGCCTTGCGTTATTTATTTCTAAAAATATATATAGAGGGCCACTAAAGTAAGAGAAGATTGTTATTCAACACACTTTCAAATAAAAAAAAATTAGATAGATAACTCTAAAGATAATCGTCAGTTTCTTCTGAAAAAAAAGTTATCATTCCGATTTTATGTTTTTGGTGCTTTCATACTTGTTAGATCATTACGTTCTCTTTCAATTTTCCTTAAAAGATATACAACAAGTCTTATTTAATAGGCAATCTTGGCCAGTTAAAAAAATATATTAATTTCTTTAACTTAGAAATTATTTCTTAAAATATGAAAATATAGTAAATGCATTAACATATACACAAGATGCAAGCGTATTTTTTTTTACGAAATTTCCTTATTTGAAAATATTCCTTTTTGGTGAATTCTTTTTTTATTTATTGATATTATTTTTAAAATTTATACTTATATTTTATTCTTACTTTCAAATTTTTCTAAAATTTTCTCTATGTTATTTACTTTTTGAGTTATTAAATTTCAATTATTGTTGGAATGCAAAAAATTGATTTTTATTATCAGAGGGAAGTACAACCGAAAGAAGGATAGAAGAAATTCGGACTTGTAAAAATTATTTGCTTTCCTCCCCTTCCTTCCATTTCCTTCTATTTACTTTAGGTTTAAGTTATAATCATACTAATAGTTTTTAAGCAATTACCTATCTTTAAAATGATTGATTTGTCTGATGTTAAATAATTCTAATTGAGAAATATTTTTGAATGCAAGCATTTGTTTATTTGTATTCTCTTGTATAAGTAAGCTATTTAATTTGCCTGAACAAATATATTTCTTCTAATCAAAGATTTCAAAAAAGAACTCTTTTAATTTGTACTCATTTGCTTCCTTTTCTGCCCTTCCAGGGGCATTTTAATAAATTTGAGGTTTCTAATTTGGTATTTTCGTGCTCCATTATAACCATAATCAGGAATTTGAAAATCTATGCATCAGCAAAAGACTAATAAAAAATAAATTTGAGGATGAAATGCAACTGTTCTTTATTTTGAGTTTTGTAATTTTGGAAATCACTATCATTAAAAAATAATAAGATGATGAAGGCCAATTTCTACCACCTCTGAATGAATACACGATAATATTTGAAGCTTTTAAGAAGAAAAAATATAATTTCGTTTCTATTCTACGCGCATGATTTTTATAATTTAAGTTTGCTATGTGAATACATAACTAACCTTTGTTAAAAAGGAAAGAAAAAATAGTTACATATTTTATCAATAGATGGCAGACCAAAAATAACAGAGACGAATAATCCAGATTTTTTTTATTACTGAAGTAAAATTGAACAAACTTGCTTTAGAGGTTTTCATTTTTATTTTTAATACAAGGTTGGCAAAATTGAATATTGAACAAAAAGGGGTTTTTTTTTTCAAATTACTTTTGTTGTTTTACCGATATTTACTGTTTTTTTAAGCCAAATGGTTCACCACTTCACATGACAAGATGAGTTAAAACATAACACAGAATAAGTCATTATTCCAAGCGCCATGTTACCACGATCATAAGATTTCACATTAAGAGAGTGTAGGTTGTAGAGGGTTTTCTTAAAAATTATTTTAATCTGAATAACGTTGTTGTATTTCCCATCATTTCCTGACATTTTATGCCGTTACTAGAAAACAGTTCTTAATATAGAATGCATGCCTGGAAATAAATGTGGGATCATTGAGCATGAATAATAATGCAGTTTTTGTTTGTAGAAAGA
>JAOUZG010030082.1:7489042-7515421 GCA_026289955.1 Argiope argentata
ATGAATTTCGAATTTAATACAATTCTTTAGTATTGAATTTAGATATATGATACTAAAATATTCTTAACACTCTTATCTTTAAATAAATAAGCAAATAAATAATATTTAAATTTTCCTGTATTCTGTTGTCAAATCTGACTGACAATCTGAATATCACTCTTTTAAGAATATTTACAATTTCATTATATTAGGTTATTCAGCTTTGACGAAACTTCGAATGCTAAATAATATATCTTGAGATACTCAATGGGTAATAAGTTTTTTCATTTCACTTTCTTAATAATATAATTGTTTTAAAAGCACCGAAAGCTTTTTCATGCAATTATTTTTCTAGGAAATATTAGGTTTCATATTTATTTCATTTCTTACAGGTACATGCTCAAAAATACTCTTTTTTTATTATTAATTGACAGTAATCTTTTCAATTGAACTTTTGTCAATGTTATGATAAAACTTTGATAAAAACTAATTTTTCTCATGCATGTAAATTTTATTATTATTTTGTGTGAAATAAATTGTTGAAGAATATGTTCAAAATATTTGAAACAATGATTAAAAATCGAAATATAATTTATAAAATCAAAATTGGTGTAATTATAAACATAAGATTTTCAATTTTAAGATGACGTACAAATTGTTCGTGTACTGTAATATTTTAGGAAAATACTCTCGTTAGTGGCTGAAATTTGGCTTACATTTTCATAATTTAAAATTCTAAAAATAGTTTTAAAAAATCGCTTTGAAATGAACATTTCCGAAGTATATATGATTCATGTTTGGTAGTTGTAGGTCGTAAGATCTTATCTATAAGAGTGCCACTTTACATATAGAAAAACATACAATCAAGTTCCTTATAAGTCAGGAGGATAGGTGAAATTTGTCTTCTATTGAATGCTATTTTATTTCTGAGCTTTCTGAATAGTACTTTAATTAAAATAAAACAGTACTTGTATAATCTTTTTCTTCATCATGAGCAAAACACCCCCTCCCCTTGTAGACTTTGGCTGCCTCGACCAGTCGGACTTCTCACCGCTTTCTATCCCCCGCAACTCCCTTCTAGTTCTTAATTCTCAGAACACTCAGGTCCTTTTCCGCATCATCCAGCCATTTAATTGGAGGTCTTTCTCTGCCCAGGAATCCAATAAGATTTTTAAAAGTGGATATTTTGAGGATTTCTCCAGATATGACCGAGCTATATTTATCTATTGACTCCGGATAACTAGAGTAATGTGTGGTTTCCTATAGAGTTTGTATAATTCAAAAGTGAATCTATTTCGCCAACATCCTCTCTCAACAACATCTCCAAAGATAGTTCTAAGGATCTATTTTCGAACATGTTCAAAAATTGCTGAGTTTCCAAGTTTAGAGTCTAAGTTTCAATTATATGGAGCAGAACAGACATAATAAGAGACATAAATTGTTAGTTTAGTTTTTCGGCAGATTAAGTTGGATCTTAAATGTTTTTTGTCCATTCAAAGAAACATTTATTAGCTATTTTTATTCTGTTGTTAATTGAATATGTGTAAAAAATATAATTTTTATAGGGAATACAGGAATATAATTAATACTAGAGACATATAAATTCTTAGTTTAGTTTTTCGACTGATTAAGTTGGATCTTAATTGTGTGTGTTTTTTCGATTCAAATAAACATTTATTAGCTATTTTTATTCTGTTGTTAATTGAATATGTGTAAGAAATATAATTTTTATGAGGAATACAGGAATATAATTAATATTAGAGACATATAAATTCTTAGTTCATTTTTTTCGACTGATGAAGTTGGATTTTAATTGTATGTTCTTTTTCGATTTAAAGAAACATTTATTAGCTATTTTTATTCTGTTGTAAATTGTATTTGTGTATCAAATATAATTTTTATAAGGAATACAGGAATATAATTAATATTCGAGGAATTTTTTTTCTATTCTAAGCGTTTATATAACATAGTAAAATAATTAAAAAACAAATTCACATAATAAAACATTTATATTTATTCTCAATACTTGTAACACAAATTGGGAATGTGTATTTAAAATCATCAAGTTGCTTTTACCATTATAACATATAAGATAATATAGTGCTCTAATTTAATATAGTGTTATTAAAGAATTTAATTAATTCGCTATAATGATATTAACCACCAGTGTGCATAAATTTTATCATTAAATTGAACTGGAAATTTTTGTGTAACTCTTAAATACGTTCCTCTTATTGAAATAAAAATAAATTCCTAATTTTTATAATCGAAATTGCTGATTTTTGTCAAAAATGGTTATGATTTACTTAGTATTAAATAATACAATTTCTTTAATCCTTATTCTTAATTTTAAGTTTTAAATTTATAATATTTTTTAAGTTAAAGTACGATTGAATGTAAATGGAAGGTATGTGCTAATTGTAACACAAAATTTTTGATGTCCACATATTAACTGTTTTGAAAAGGATTGTTTTATTCTAAATCATGCTCAAATGTCGAGATTTACTTCTGAGACAGCATACGTTCTCTTCAAACTTCCACACTACATTATCATTAAAAAAAACAGGAGTAGAATATTGTTGAATAATTAGATAAAATGGGTATTGAATAGAAGTCTGTTTAAAGTTAGACAGAATTTTGACAACTGTTGTTCAAGAAACAAAATTGTAAATTAAACATCTTAAAAAGAATCTTGAACAAAACAGTGGAAGTTAAGGGAAAAAATATTTTTCACTGATTGTAATAATATGTAATCAAGTTACCACATGGGTTGGCCTGAAATAAAAGTTAAATAACATATCAGGTACCAAATTAATCTTACAAATATTAGAAATATTATGAACAGTATTTTTTTTATCAAGATTTAGGCTGTCAAATTGTTTGAAAGCCCAGATTTCACTTTAGCATTTTCCTTTTAGGTAGTTCAATATCTTTCAGCGAAAAGAGATATTTTCTTTAAATACATAAATATTTGTGTCATTTTTTTCATTTTGGCTAATAATTTAAGGCTGAAAAATGGAATTTAATTTATCTTCTTATATTCTCGTTTGTTATTTGAGTGTTATCATAATATATTTATAAAAGTTTATTAAAATTAATTTTAGGAAATTGAATACATTTCCTCGAGGAAATTATAACTTATTTTCAAAGTCATTTTCTGGACTTCACAAATATCTTCTATTTTTTTTCCTGTACAGCAGATACAATCTATTGTACTTTAAGCAATTCATTAACATATCTATATAAATGCACACGAATTTGCACAATTGATGTCTCATTCCTTTCTTGATTAAATTTATTCATAATTATAAAGTGTTATTCAAAATATAATTTTGTATGTAACATTTTATCAAAACAAACATCAGCAAAACATTTTTTTTGTTACAAAATTTTCTCTCTTTTTTTTTTCCTTTTTTTACGAAGAAACCTGTTATTCTTACAAAGCTTGTTTGTTTCCAAGAAGTTTTTCACTTTCGATAAAGTTCTCGTGTGGGGATCAATAAGTGGAGCGAGTGTTTTTCAGTTGGGTGTTTTTCTCTCTGGGCAATTGAATTTGTTTACATTACTGTGGATGAAGGGAAAAAATACATATATCCTTCCACCCACTCGAGGGAAGGGGGAGCTAATCACTCCCATAGAAACGGAAGCCCTTTCACGACTAATGTCTTCCGGCCGGAAGGACAACTCTCCACCCCCATTTCTCAACGAGCACGCGCGGACAAGTGTGATCGTGTCATCTTGTCTCTCTTAAAATATCGGAAACATGTGACGAATTCCTGCTTTTTTACTTTCTTGTACACGTAGTTAGCAAAGAGGAGCATTTGTAATCGTGATAAAAAAAATTCGAAGACGAGAATTTAATGAATTTGCGCGTTTTAGAGCTGTCGGGTAGAAAAAAAAAATTCATTGTTCTAGAAAGAGTTGCTGTTACTGAACATCGCTGCTTAAAATCACAACAAGCAAATAATAATAATAATGCTTTTCATGTAATTGCATTTTATTGGCAATATTATATTTTTGAGAGCTGAGCGAATTCAATGTAAAATTTTATTCTTTTTAGTATACAAAATTGTAATTTATTTCATAATTGTAATTCATTGTAAGTTATTTCTCACACAGCAAGTAAATAAATCTATAAAGAAATTTGATAGAAGATTTAATAAAAATTTATTAAAGTCACAATGTTTACAAAGATATCATTCAGAATTTTTGTTTCTAAATTTATGTAACTTAAGTTTTAAAACTATATTAATATATAAAAAAAGAAAAGAAAAAAAAGAAAGAAAGAAAAAGAAAAAAGAATTAATAAGTATTGCAAAACGGTTAAAAACATTTGATTTCAATTTTTAATGTATATTTTTTTCCTATTTTTTAAAATATTTCTATATTTTATTTATTCTGAAATCCTGAATACATTTGCTATCTTGTTTTAGTAACAATGCAATATAAAATGATGCTGAAGAAGACTTTAATAAATGAAAGAAAATACATTAATAACAATTAAAAGCAATGTGCCCAAGTTGCTCAAGATGAAGCAGTCATCAGTTCATTTTAATATTTGGTATTCCCTATCACGAGAAATGTAAATTATCAATTCAGCGGCATATGTAAATTTGGGCGAAATCAAATTTGAAGTTTGATTCGAAAAGTACAAAGAGTGACCGTGAGCCGCAGTTCAAATAACATTGATTGCTTAACAACGTGAACGTGAACTCCATTCTAAAAAACTTTTGATTTACCGATTTGGACATATTTTCTTCATAAACATAAACTATCTAGTCATAACGTTTTTTAGAAAGATAAATTAAAAACTTTACCTGTTGGAGATATGCTATTATACAGAATTACATATTTTTTTATTACTGATGAATTCAAAATGATTTTATATCTAAAAAATATGGTAATATTCTGATAATCTTCATACAGTTGATGATACAGATCTTCCAAAACTTCAAACTATTCTATTGTTTTGAAAAAAGGATATCTGCTAGATGCCTTATTAATTAAATAATTGAATATTTTCATAAAATATTTTTATATATCCTCAGCATTTGGAATATTAATGTAAATGAATAAAAGATTCACATAAGTTTTTTTTAAGTGCGGAATAATCATTAGCAATCAAAACTTTTCAGCATTAGTTCAACTTTTCAGCAGTCCCTTATGATTATGGTTAATGCTCTAACACCTGCAGTAATAATTAATTCTTCCACAGAAATTCTATACCGTTTCCGTTAATAGCAACTGCTCCTAAACTTTTATAAATAATTTCCATTACACTCTAATATGTTAATAATGATACAGAGATAATAGTTTATGGCATGATCATCCCTCAAAATGTTAAACCATATTGATAATAAAAAAGAATATACACCTTACTATTGTTTAGATGTTTGATAACATCATATTCCTTACACAATAAAAAAATGCTTCCTTTTTTAACTAACTTTCCTTACACAAGATAATTACATTGACAGTGATTGAAACGTGTTTTAAATTCTTGCTTCCAGTGAGCATCAACAAAGACTTATTATCTTGCGAATTCTTCTTGACAAAGATGAATAAATTCAATTATTGCAAAGCAATAATTAGTGTGGGTGCGGTTTTTTTCATGCTATCTTTTCACGTATTTCACTCTCATAGCATCAGACATGATCAATTGCATTCTGGGGAAAAAAACCTCGTCACCACTCACCAGGAAGCTCGAACAAAAGTATTGTTAGGAAAATTGGGAAAAGGAGGAAAGTATTCTTTTGTCTAACGCTTTTTCAACTGCTTTAAATCTGATTCGAACATCTGTCATTACGTGCTTTTCACACTGTAAGAAGTTTCAATTTCAGATGCAAATTCGAAGAAAGCCTTCTACTGTTTGGCTTAAAAAAATGTCTAAATAATTGTGTCTCGGCACGATATTCGAATTAAGCGATAATAAGGAAATGTAGCTTAAAGAAATTGGACACACAATGAAATGCCATTTTAATGTTCTGTAAAATAAGTTAAATTGAACACATAGACGTGCTAAACACAATGTAAGAATAGGAAAATTTGCTCTTCAGCTGAATGTTAGCGTTTCAAGTATTTAACAATAAGTTTTAATAGGCAGCAGCAAATTTAATGGCTAATTTTTATAAATAACTATTTCAAAATGCTTTTATTTATATCAAAAATGAATCAATTTGAGAAAATATATGTTCAACAAAAGATTGTGTTTTAAAATACATATGAGTAGGATGAACTAAAGCATATATTTGAAATGAGAATAGTTTATATTAAGAATTTTTTTATGATGCTTATGTAAATAAAAGCAGTAATATTAAAGGGTGGGATATGTTCTTCAGATTTAAAAAATTACGTTTCTATCATTTGTTCCATTATAAATTTTCTTCTGAAATATAAACCAAGATTAATTGAACTCAAAATATTAGTTTTACTGTTTGTTAACTCAAATAGTAGCAATTACAAATCAGCAAGCAAATTGTAAAAATAAAATCATGATTTAAAATGACGTATTAATTAAAAATGATGATGAAAAAGGACATGTAATAATTAAAAATAATTAAATTATTAAAAATATGACTTTTTTTCCTTGAATGCATTCTTTGATTATAGTCAACATGGTAGATGCATTTATTTATGAATTGATAATTGTTCGAAACATTTTTTATCAAATTATCGAATTAAATTACTACTCAAAATGTTTTGTGAATGCATTTATTGACACAAATATACACAATCTTTGATTATTAGAAATTTTTCTCTGAAATCGTTTCTAAGTAATTATAAATTTAATGCGATATATATTATAATGACAAGTTGACGTAAGTTTAAAAACATACGTATATTTATAAGTATAAGTTAAATATTAGGTTTCATTTTAAGTCCAAGTGCATTTGCTTATGGCGAAAAAAATCTAATATTCCTTTTAAAAAAAGTATTCATATTTACAAAGTAAGCGAAATTATCTCATTGTTCATTGCAAAATAAGTATGATAAAGACGGTATGTTCATATATCAATGAATTTAATATGAGAATTCAGGCAGAGACTGAAATCTTTTGTTTTAAAATAAGATTTCTAGTTTTATTTGCGAATGCAAATATTGCAATTACAATAAAATTACAAAGCTAAAATGATGATTAAAATTACCTTAAAGATTAAAATAATATGATGCTATTCGCATAATTTTTATTCTTAGTTACAAGGAAAACTGGTTCTGTTTTTTTCTCCAACTACATCAATCTAATGTCAGGACATTAGAAACAAATAGAGATAGTTCTAGAACTACGCCAATATATTTGAGGCGCGAAATTGCACCAATCCAACTCAGAGACACCAAGAGAAAGCAAATGAGGCTCTGAAACCACACCTTCATACGTGAAATATGAAATTACTTTAAGTCAGAAAAAAAGCAGATATGATTCTATAAACATGAGATATGAAATGGCCCCGAAATTCTCAAAGGTGCAGCTCATGAGTTTTGAAACTACAGCTGACAGGCGAATTTTCAAATGATTCTGAAATCTCCACACTCTATTAAAAGGTTAAAAACTCTTTCACTTCTGTTTAAACCCCTTATTGCTCAGTAACAATAACTTATGATGAAATCTGTTCAGCAGGATTCACTGAAGTTCATGGACGGTTTTTGAACCTTTGGCAATTTTTATAAATACAATATTTATTTGGCAATAATTGGAGGGTCGTCCCGTATCTGATTACAGAAGGAGTTCAAATATTTACAGATGGCTCTTTATTTACCGATATTGAAACTTGCCACTTTGAACTTAAAACTTCAAAATCGCTCGCCAATATTCCAAAAATAGAACACCGCAACCGTCCGCTCTTTATCAAATGTCAATAAATCACTGTCTAACTGTCTCATTTATGACACATCACTGTATAAATCAAACAACGTCCTGTCATTGACAGACCACCAAATCCGTGTTCCACCTTTCAATGCTACCACAAAAAAAAAAAAAACAGGCAGCATCCCTTTAATGATACGAATGCTTGGTCCTATTAGAACTTAATGAAGTGTCGCAAAAAAAGACCATGCGTTGCTCTCTTGCCCAATTAATCCCGAAAGAGGAGCGCCCAAGCAGCTGCTGAAAGACGATTACTGGCGTGAGGAATCTCTCGCCAAACTCGTTAAATATCGCACTAGGTATCCTTAAGTCAATAAGAAATCGCTTGACAATTAAGTGACGTACAAATTACACCTCTAAAGGAGTTAGGAAACGATGCGGGGTGCACAAAAATCGAAGCAAAAATCGGAGCTGCCCACCCCACACGTAGCAAACGACTTCAAGGTGTGAAATCGAGATTAAGTCTGGGAGCATCAATCAATGAAGAAATGAGATGATATCTATATCCGGGCGTTGCTCTTGTTGAAAGATGGAGAGGCAATTTTCGGGAGGGTGGGTTCTTAAGAGACCAGTTTAGGTGGTATGATACTGCCAGGAGGATGCCTCCGCTTGTCATTAAGTGCAAACGAGTCCATAATCAATAAGAAAATTCATAACTTATGTCGTATGGGTAGTAAGCAGATGCGTGAGCTATTCATGGAATTAAGTTGATTCAAATAATTAACAGACAGGAAATTCCTGGAGAATTATTAAAATATGGTTGAATATAAAACTCATAATTCTCTTTTGAGACAATTTGAATAATTATTTTCATCCCTCTTTAAAATCATATGTAAAATATTACTTCTTAAAAATAAACAATTTAAATGCTTATAACAGCCTTAAAATTGAGGGATATTGATCAACTATTATTACAAATTACAGTTTTTTATGTGCACATTTTATTATCGATTTATTTTATCATTAGAAATAATTATATGAGATATTAAAAAAGACATAAGCAGCAATCTTAAGGCATTTTTTAAAAAAAAAATAGTTACATATTTTTATTAGAGATTAATTATGCCAAACACTCAATCCGACAAATTTTGTGAAATTCTCAAAATTATTATTATTATTATTATTATTCAATTTAGATAAAATGATATACAAACGAAGTTTCTCTTTTCCTTTACATTTAAGAGATTGTTTGAGACTTTCTTAGATGATTTTGTCTTAGATCAAAAATATAAAAAAGATTCGATTCAAATTTCAACTTTAAACAACGACAAAATTAGTCTTTCTCAATTTCTTTATAAGGAAAGCTAAAATCCTACTTTATGAATTTACTGACCGAGGATCAAAGGTGTATAACCTCATCGAAGAGTCTGAATCATAGATGAATGATTACATCACTAATTTTTTGATACATATAAATGATTGCAAGCAATTGCAGATGAAGACTTGAACCAAATGTTTTAACAAAAGCATTCCAAAACTCTTAATATTAACGATTCCTTGCCTTCTTATTTTGGAAATTTTTCATTTCTTCTTTATCTCTCTTCCTGTTGAATCATAGCAAGAAATATTATTTTATTTGAATCAGTTTTTGAACTTGAATAGAAAGCAGATCTTTACACTCCATTATAATCTATATGCCCCGATGGATTTTTTATAAACTTCTCTTGCTAACTCTCCTTCATGTTCTGAACTAATCAATAAGAGAAAAACATCCTTCCATACTTTTTTATTTATTGTTGATACTTAATGTTTCGTTTGAAACTATCTCCTATTTCAGTGTTTTCCAACCTGTGGTCCGCTTTTCCAAACAGGTATGTGAAATGGTCTTCAGCGGGGGAAAGGAAGGGGTATTTTAAAACAGTGAAAATGGCGGACATTAGTAGATAGATTGAATATAATAAAATTAAATAGGATAGAGTTTTGAACAAGAGGAACAGAGATGTGACTGAGTGTATGCGTATGTATGTGTACGCGCGTGTATAAGTATGTGTGTGTATGTATGCGCGCGTATGTATGTATGTATATGCGCGTTTGTGTATGTATATGTACGCTAGTGAGTATGTATGTATATATGTGTGTGCACGTGTGTATGAATGTGCGCGTGTGTGTGAATGTATGCGTGTGTATGCATGTACATGTGCGTATGAAAATGAGTGTGTGTGTGTCTATATATATATATATGTGTGTGTGTGTGTGTGTGCGTGCCTGCGCGTGCGTGTGTGTGTATATATGTATGTGTACATGTATATGCATGTATGTACGCATGTGCGCGTGTGAACTTATGTATGTATGTGTACGGGAGTATGTATATACTTGCGCATTTGTATGTATGTGAGCGTATGTATGCATGTATGTATATGCGTGTATGTATGTATGTGTGTTTATGCTTGTATATACATATTAGAAAATCTATTTCTTCCCATCAGCTGTTTCTAAAATTGCTTAATGTTCTCTGAATTTCGCAGTACGACTTTAGCATTTCAAGTAATAGAAGTTTTTTTTTATATATGTATTTCTCTCACTAGTTACTTCATCAATCACCACCACTTTATTCTTGTCTCTCTCCCATGTATATTTATATAAATTTCAGAGTCCGTTGAGGTTCTTCTTTCATCTATGATTTATTTTGACCTTTAAACAGGATGGAAATGTCAAGTTACTTTAAAATCAAAGCACGCAAGAATTTTTTGATATAATGGTTTGAAGTTTTCATAGCCATAATAGAGATTTAAAAAAAGCATTTTTTTAAAGTTAAGTTACAATGTATAGATATTGCTTATTCCGGTGTTTAAAAATAGCCTTCTAAGAAATTTTTTATGAAAAAAAGGCTTGAAAATAACTGCTGTCATTTTGATTGCTACTTTATATAATGCTAAGATTATTTCTAAGCTGTTTAGAACGTAATTAGATATTTAATAAAAAGTTGAAATTTTTGCTGTTTTATTTCTCTAATGACATAAAACTAATTGAATTTCTTTTCTATTTAAAATTTTAAAAGTAATTACTATTTTATTTTGGAACACATTACCAATAATTTCCGGACAAAAAGAATTAAAACATATTTTTCAAGTATATAATAAATTTTTCTGAATATATTAATTTTTTTTGAGTTACTGATTTTTTAATTAAAATAAATTTTATTTTTGCTGTATTTTGATAAGAATTTAAAATAAAATAAATTGTTGTGAGAAGGGAAAATTGTTTAAAATTTAGTTCTGTTTTTTAAATGGTTCTAATTTTTATTCTTTCGTAAATCTAGCACATTTTTTTTTGCTTCTTATTTTTATTCTTTCAGAATTCACGTACATTATTTTCCTTTTTTAGGTAATAATGATTCTGATTCTCTAAATAATTTAAGGACTTGATTAATCTGCACAAGACTTGGTACTTGTCTTCAAAAATCATTCATAAAAATGATTCTCTAAATTCATATAGCTCCTGTAATGTTTATACTATCTGTATAGAATTTGTAGTATATTATTTTACGATAAATAACTAGTGTAAGCAAATTTTTGATAATTGAGTGTTGTTTGATTATCAATTAAATTTAAAAAAATTCTTAAACTGATTGTAATTTTTGTCTCCACCTAAGCCTTCGATTTTAAAAAATTATACTAGAAGCAGGTTTCCAGAGCTCAAGTTTTTGATGAGATTAATTATGTAACATCATCACCTATAATATAAGAACAAGAATTTGTTATTCAGATAGAGATACAGATAGTTTTCAGAACTTTCTAAAACATAATTTTTGCTTATTTTTATTTTTAAAAATCCCATTGGAGCACTTAAAAAGATTTAATTTTTTCCCTCTGGGAAGTAAAAACTAATCAGATATTTTTTTCTGACAAAGAAAAAAGAAAGAATAAATCTTTCTTAAAAATTATTATATATTCTAAAACTCCCTACGTATATGAAATTTCTTGAAATTTGTTAATTATTCCTGAAAATATGTGAAAAATATCTTTTGACACTATTTTGCTAAAAACATAAAACTTTAATATTTTTCACATGTTTTCAAGTCCACATTTTTGCACTTTTAAGATACAGAGGATTTGATATACTCAACAAACTTATGATATACTCAACAAACACACATGCACAAACTTTAAAATATCAGTATCAAACTTACAGATACTGATATTTTAAATTCAGAAACTTTTACAACCTTTAAACTACTTTTATATGAACTTACCTCTTCTGATCAAGTTTTGAATAGGATTTTATTTCGTTACTTTCATTATATATAAGCAGAGAATATACATGATTTCTTTTTATAATTTTCCCCGCTTCCTCAATTTAATATATTTAAAAATCTTCTTGATAAAGTACGTTATTATATTTTAACATGAAAGTTTACATTTGGTGCGTTTTAAGCTTTCATGCACGTATAGTGTCCATTCTTTTTATCCATTTTTTTTTATTCTTGTTAGCCAGGTTTTTAAGAGGGGACTTTGACAGCCTAAAATTTTGAAAGCAGCGCTAAGAGTTATTGATTTGTTCCTAATGACATCGTTCTCCCACTCATAAAAATATACTGAAAAGGGAATTATGGGGCTTAAAATCCCTGGCTGCCCCCCCCCTCCGGATTCAGTGCTAAACAAGCTCATGAAAATTTTTCTTAATACCACGTTAAACTCCCTTAATTAGAAGCTCCGTCTTATAAAAGTCCCAGAGTGACGGTTTTTTGAGGAGGTTATTGACTCTATAATGAAGCGCATGGTGTATCTGATTAGACTTCTGTTTTTAAGAACTGCGGTAGATACCGATGAGAACGATGGTTGAACAACTATTAATAAATAAGGAAGCGGTCATCTTCCTTGGTACACCGATGAAGTTATGAGATGAAAGCTTCCAAGAACAAGAAAAGAAATTCTTCATAATTTTCATCACGTTTATAAAGGAACTTCAGGAATCACCAAAAGATAACTCAATTTATTCATTTTTAACACAGGCTTTATTAGAATTTATGGAAGGGTTAATGTTTCATTTCTGCTTGACTGCGTGTGTAAGCGATGTAATAATTCATGAAATTTGATTTATTTTCTTGAATTTTTTATGCTAATTTAAAGCAGTTTCGACGCTTTCGTCAAGAATTTGTAAGTATGGAAAAAAGTAAGGCTTCTCTCATTGAATAATATATCACAGCTCCAGCAGATGAAATTTATAAATGAATTTCTTTCTTTCTTTATATATAGAGAGATACATATCTTGTTCAAATTTTCAATATTTAATAAAATACTTTTTATTCATCCACTCAAATCCAAGTAAACTTTTTAAACTTGTAGTCTAGATCATTTGATGTCAATGCAGTTTTTTTAAAATATTAATTCCTTTCTTTTTTATTAATTAATTAAAATCTAATTTTCTCGCCAAATATTTTCATTTCACCACCGCCAAATAAGCAATGAATTCAGTTTATATTCAGTTTATTTATCAGTTTCTCCCAAGTTTAACATGTTTTCAGCCGATGACTTCAAAACAAATCTGTTTGTTTTCTTAAGGTTTAATACATTTAAAATTAAACATTGTTAATTAATCGGTTTTTTTTGTATTCATTTTGAAGTTCTTTCGAATTAAAATAATATATAATAAAGAAAATTAAAAGTTTCCTATCTGTATCAAGTTACCCCAACTGGAATAGAAAATTCACGCATTTGCGTTGCCTCAATTCCATTTGAAAATTCAAAACCAATTGACTGTGTTGGGAGTCTGTTCTGATTTATTTACAACGGATACGAACTTGATTTTGTTGTGGCCACATATAGTTTTTTGATAAATTATTTATATTAGTTGAAATTATTTAATAAAAAGTTACTAAAATAAATATTTTCTTTGTTGACCTAAGTAGGAATTGACTTATTACATGTTTTTTTAATAATAATCACATGCTAATTAGAAAAAGAATACAATATTATCAACAATATTATATTAGAAGAGTATAGAATTAAATTTATAATGTTAAATAATATTTCAAGCATTTTGTTATTTCTTTACTAAAATAGGTTAGTTTGAGCTCAATCAAAAAACTTGCTTGCAATTGCAAAAAGTTTTTATTTGAGAAACTATAAAAATTTCCGCAGCATCAAAATTATATTTATGACCTTGCTTCGAGTCGAAATTTAAATTGGAATCCATTGCATTTCTTTAATTAAATATACATTAAAAAGATACGTGATTTCTTTTCATAATTTTTCATGGATCCTCAATCAAATATGTTGACAGAGTTTCTTGGCAGTTTCTGTTACTTTATTTCAATATGAAAGAATACATTTAAATGCAAAACTACATTTGAAACTAAGTTTCATGCACGTATCCGTAATAAAAGCACATTTAATGATAGTTGTATTTTTTCACAAGCTATATTTCCTGTACGAGTGATTAATCACTTAATTTTTTTATACTTGTGTTTACTGGATGTTTAGCTATTCTAAATAAATTATGAAATAAGATGCCAGTTATTTTTTATTGTATGAAAAATTAATATTATTTAAATCAATTATTTAAATAAATTTAAAAATTAATCATAATTCTATTAAGCAGAGTAAAAAACTTCTTTTTTTTACTGATGCTTGAACAAACGCTACTAAAATTTGAAATAATATTTGTTTTTAAACCTTAATTCTATTTTTGATTATAATTAAATGCCATAATTTATCCCTTTTTAAAGATTTTTTGATATTTTTTTCATATAAAAAATTGTTTCATATCAAGAAATACCCGGCACATATAAAAACAAAATTAGAGCTGATGTACTATTGTGTAGCATCTTTACTATGACACAGTATATTATCTGAAAACACATCGTATTAATTGAGCAGAATCTAAAAATACACAATGCAACATGACAACTGCCTCAAAGTTTCCATTACATATCAAAGAAACGGAAGAAGTGTTTTTGCCAGCTAAACAGAACTAAACTTTGATTAATAATTCAGTACATTAAGAAATCAAGTTGAGAACTCCTTGACCCAGTACCTGCATTACATTCGGCCCTTCCTTAATCCAGCCTTGATATACGATGCTTTAACTCTGGACGGGAAACAAGCCTCTGCCTTGTAATGGGACATAAAAACGAAATCCCGCGCTAAATGTCGGCAGAGACACGATATTAGACCCTCCGTCCTGTTGTTAGTCTCACGGGTCGTTTTTCATGTCCAGCTCTCCCGTCGCGCTGTTTCATTTTTGTAATGTTGTTTTACTTGTTTCGGCTGCTTGTCAGAGCTACAAACATTGGTTTATGATTTGCTCTTTTTAATGTTTTTGTTTTCTCAGGACAGGGTTTCGATAATTCATGGCTTAGTTGTTTTCAGTTGAATAAATACGGAGCTTTTTTTTTGATAAAAAAGGTTTTGGGACGGCGGGAACAATTTTAGAATGTTAACCGCATTTCAAGGAAAGCCCATACTTAGAACACCTACGTCCAATTCTTGCACAAATATATTAAGATGTAAATTTTAAATAAATTAAGTATGATAGTATTTAGTTTTTTTTTTCAAGTAGTACAGGATTTCAATTTTTTTTTTTTTTCAAATTGAGCATTTTTTTTTTTGAAGATTTTCGTGGTGACTGAAAAATTTTAATGGTGATTATTCCTTAATTCTTTGCGTATTGATTTGTTTAAAATTATCTTTTAGGAGATGGTGGGAATAGTCAGTATGTGATATTAAATGCTTGACTTGAATTATTTTTCCCATTTTCGAAGATCGATAATTTTAGGATGTTTCGAATTTCAAGGATTTCCTCCTTTCCATCGATAAATAAATGAATTTATGGAAATCAATGCAAAAAAAGAGCCCTTTTCCTACAATTTTTCATTTTTAATAAACAGTAATCATACTAAAATTGAAAACCCTGGCATAATGTTGTTGTTTGTTGTTTCTTATGGCACTTACCAAGGACATGCTCGCTGAGGTAGTCCGCGATTTAAGCCTAATCAGCGTCTCTTGTTTCTGTATTAGCGTCAACTAGGGTACTCACTCATCCATCTACTCACTCATCCCATTCATTTGCACAGCCCCTTTTTACAGGAGGGAACAATCCCACACCTTGCAGATAGAACACAGAATGTCCAAACCTAGACTCGAACCCAGGACTCCCAGATCACGGGGAAGATATAGCAGAAGAGAAAGGTTCATAGCTTGTAATTCATCATATATTAACGTATTATGCCGAAAAAGTATTAAGAAAGCTCAAAAATTCTCATACTTAAAGGACTACTCATAGTGAGAAAAAAAAGTACATAGACAAGAAGAATTTCCTATACACATAAATTATAAGGAAGCTCATATACATAAAAATACGTCGATAAACCGACGATTCAAGGATTCATAAATATTTTTCAATATTTACATTTAAATTCTTGAGAATAATTTTTACAGGACTACAAACATTTGTTCGTCAGTATAAAATAGTTTCGTAAAAAAAATCTGCTAATTTTTTTCCCTATATCTACACAAATAATTTACAAATACTCATTAAATTAAATATAAGGATACTTTACAACAATTTATAGATTCTTGTATTTAGATATGAAATATAATAAATTAAATGACATTTTCATTAAAATTGCTCGCTTTCCTTACGAATAAAACAAATATATCTGCTACATTATAATTCTAAATTAAGTTATGGGTTATAAGTTATTTGTACTTTTAAGAGAAACAAAATGGGTAAATAGAAATGATAGCCGAATATACAAAGGTTATTTGATGGTTTAGATGCACATAGCTTAAACATCAGAAAGTTTTTCTGTTAACTAAAACTTAACATTTTAACTACTATAAATCAGCACACAATCAAAAAAATCTTTACTCCTCAAAAACTGTATGAAGATATTTTATAATAGATTATACACAAATATTTAAAAAAAAATTAAATGAATAAATAGACCAAAGATTTATTTAATGCATGTTGGCATAATTTTAATTGGAAATTAAATATTTTATTTGCAAATAACCCAAACGTAGAGCAAGTTAACGTTTCATTCAAGGAAACTATTCTCAGATAAAAAAAAACTTTCAACCATCCTTTACTCCAAAATATTCCTCTTTTTAGAAAGGAACAATTAACCTAAAGAATAAATATATTTTGTCCATTCTGTCGTAATGTCGAAATGATGGGATTTTGTCCAGAAATTAAAATTTAGATACTCTGCTTCCAAAATTAATGATCCGTTTATCCGTCATATAGGGATAAACAGAAATATTTTTCTTACAGAGAACAATTTAATTAATATATTTAAACACGGACGATCTATCACTCTCTACCGGTAATTTTTTAGACATGGAAGGTTGTTCTTTTTAATTAATACACATACATATGAGAGAACACATAGTTCTTTTTTTAAGAGTACCTATTTTATTATCTTAAATTAATAACAGTAATGAAATTTTTATTGTCTTCGATATCTCTGCCATGATTATTAACTTCTGCACGAGCCATCTCATTGGACGGCCGATTTTTTCCAGCTGTACATCTTCGGCACGAGACGAGGAAGTAGCAAAAGTGCGAGGCGTACTCCATGGCCCATCTTCCGAGGAAGAAGTCAAGGTTCTGAGACAAACAGGCGACTTCTTCAGGTGTGCAGATGTCTTCGCGGCACGCACACTTCCACCTGTTCCAAACAACGGTTAAAAAGAAGGAAACATTTAACAAGAGTTTTTCTTTCTTTTTTTTTGAATTTAATTCGAGCTTAACTGTTATATTGGAATGCAAATGAGGGGCAAACGATTACGAAGATACTTTCTTTTCATGTCTTTTTTTTCGTTTTGAACTGTAATAGATTATATTTTTGGATGTTTCATTGAAACCTATATGCTCATACCGTGCTACCCACGCGTGGCTGCGATAATGGGAGATCTCATCGTCTGCGCAAATATTATGCAGCTTACATTTACCCTAAGATTAATATTCGTAGGTGTCATTGGTCAACTCAGACTTTGATATTCTACGGCATGGCTTCCTGACCTTTCACGTCACGAAGTGTCACTCCTGTTGAAAATCTTTTCGAAACTCAGAAAATCCAAAACAAACGGCAAAGTCTTTTTGTAATGAATTTTACAGCGCAGAAACAACTTTCTAAACACATTTTTAAATATTTTTTCAAGAATGGATGGCGAGGCTGTTATAAACTTATTTCAATTTCAATAGCCTTGAAACTAGAGTGTGCGAAGGCATTTAAAAGTATTGTGAATAAAATATAATTTATGTTTGTAATTGGTAAATTGTACAGAAATTTTTTTGACTTGTATAAGATATACAAATATGTTTATTTCATAACTATGTCTTTTTAATTGTGCAATATATTTCGTAATTTTCGCATAGAATGTTACTTAATGAAAATACCGGCATCCTGGCATTGGGGTACACGTCTTCACCGAGAGCTAAGCGTTTCGAGTCCTGACATGGGCATGGTTGTTCTTCTGTATTCTATCAGTAAGGTGTGTGAATGTACCCCCTGTAAAAAGGGGCTGATCAAGAGACTGTTATGAATGAGTAACTAAGCTGTACTCTTGGCCCTAGTTGGCTCTATTTCAACAAGAGACACCTCTTCCAGCTTAAAACTCACTGATGCTTCAGCGAAGCTTGTCTATGGCAAGTGCCACTAATAGCAATATCTTAATGCTTATGTCTTTATTTTTATCATGTCAATTGAGGATGTTGTTTTTGGAATGAGGTAATTTGGCGTCAACAAAAATCCAAAGGCGGAAAATAAAAATTTTGTTACCTGCTCTTTTTACTTTTTTATCATGTTAGAACATAATGTTATTTTAGGAATGAGGTACACAAAAATCCGTTGGCGAAGAATTGAAATTTTATTATCTGGACGAGTAGCTTAAAAATCAGCTTTTAATAACGCGTTGCCATTGCATTTACAAAAGCTCTGATTTTAAAAAAATAAGTTAATGACTACAGCAAATAAAACATAGAGACAGGTCATTTTGAGCACGTGGTTATATAAAATGAAATAAATAGGAAATGCGATATTTTTTAAACAATAAATGCGAGACAAAGTAATTTGAATCGTTGGCAATATTAAAGTGACTGATTCAACGAAACGATTAAAATGAATAAAAATATAATTTAACTGGCACGAGCACGTGCTGCTTGACCTTTTAAGAGATTATGTTCTGAAGTGACACATTGAAATATGCATAGCAGATTTCATTTTAATCTTTTATTAATGTTAATATTAAAACATTGAAACCCTACGAAATACTTGTTATTTTTTTTCAAAAACTTATCAAAATATATCAAAACACGTGATATTTATTTAAGAAAATTGAATTATAAAAGGTTAATTAATATTAATTTTTAACCCTTTTTCGGTTGGAAAAATACTGCTTCTCCATGAATACATAAAAGATATTTTCTCTACTCGAAATAGAATAAATAAATTAAAGTAATTATGAATGATTGTACCGAAAAGAAAATAATTAAACATAATTTTTTGGGGGGGAGGGAGGGAATTGTATTGGAGTTTGTAAAATCAAAGTAGAGTCTGGATAGTTATTGTTATTTAATATTAAAAAGAATTAATTAAAAAAACGCATCGTCAAAGTTATCTGAATAAACTTTCTCGAATACAAATAGGATCAGCACCTATAGATATATGTTTTAGGAGAAACCAGATTCAAATTAAGAGATTGAAATTAATTATGATAAATTTATAAATTAAAATATCTATTTTTGTGTTAAGAAAATGTAAGCATTTGTCTTGCTGAGGTCACAGTTGAGATAATGATAAAGTTGAGTTTCATGGGGGAAAAACACAAATTTTCATAACGATTCCGTACCATCGACCTTAAAATAGATGTTTTTAAATTTAAACATCTATTCTTGTGAAAGCAAAGTGCATGCATTAGTGTTGGTCACTGCTGAGGTGATGATAAAGGTGAGTTTCATGAAAAAAAGAAGAAGAAAGAAAGAAACCACAATTTTTTTATTACGATTTTATACCATAGACCATGCCATAGATGATTATAAATTTAAATATCTATTCTTGTAAAAGGAAAAGGTATGAATCCGTATTGGTCACTGCTGATATGATGATAAAGGTGAGTTTCATTTTTAACTTGAAAAAAATACACACACAAATTTTCGTTATAATTTTATACCATCGATTTCAGCAGATTGCAAACCACTTTTAAAAAATGTCATTTTAAAAAAAAGAATTATGGTAGATAATAAGTTGCATGCACATCAGTTTTTATAAAGGCATCGAATCCCGAATGCAATGTATCAAATCATTGTGATCCTGTTTCAGCTCTGTAGAAAACTTTCCGCTATGCAACTTCATGTCTAGAATGTCTCACAAAGACTCCTATTTTCTGTAACATTTGATAGTATGCCGAAAAAAATTTTTTATAAAATATACAAAGATAAAAATAAATCTTGAAAAATATATGAAAAGATTCCAGGACTAGATCTTTTTAAAATCAGATATCCTTGGAGACAAGCTAACTCTTGAAATATCGTTAAAAACTTAACTTTTTATTTCTAAAATAGAAAGACGAAGAATACAAATCGTTGTGCAATTAAATTAGTTTATCTTGTTAAATTATATTTCCAAGTCTTCTATGCTAATTTCTTCTTAAATATATAAAAAAAAATTGAAAATTATTTGCGAAATAAATTGAATCGAGGACAAATTATTTTTTTATGATCTTCTTTTAAGATTCATGGAACTGGGTTTTTCATGGAGAAAAAAATTGGCATTCATCGTGAAGATAGCTTTAAATTTCTAGGAAAGAAAGGCAAAAATAAATTTATTGCTATATTAATATTATTATAATCATTCTTGTTTATTTTAATCTCTTTTGTTTGAATTTTAAAAATGTAATTACGAACTTCCCAAATAGCTGAAAGAATACATTCATAAATTATTCATAAATTTAAACAAAACTTGTGCTTTTTCGTGTTTTAAAAAGAATTTATTGCCTATTTCATTCTCAACTTACAGTAAATCTCACAATTTTTTTAGATATCCGTTGACAAGATTAATATTTTTTAGAGCGATGAAAACCATTATTAACTTCTGCAGCTGCTTCTTTTTCTAAATCTAAATCTTTCGGAAAGATTGTAACATTACAACATCCAAAACGTATAATGCACAAAGAAAACGATCCGGTTTTATCCAGTTTCTGTTTAGTTTCAACTTTTTTTTTCTTCTTTGTTCAAATTGCAACTCGTAAAGAAATATAAACAGGTGCTCGCGTGGCTTCTAGCTCCGAGGATCAAGATCAATGATTGGACAAAAGAACAGGGTTTTTTCGGACATTTAAGAAGACATCTTTTTTGATAGAAGCGAAGATTAATATTCAGATACTTCCCTTCCTTCATCTGCCCGAAAGCGGAAAAAAAATTAGTAAAATAAAGTACATATCAAACAGGTCTTCGAACGAAGTTGCGGAAGCTAACTTTTCAGCTAAAATTTTCTTTCGCATAGCATTTCATGCTATTCTTACTGGTTTCATTGATAGAAAACCTTTTTTGGCATTACTAATAGCCTTCGTATCAATTGACAACCTGTAAGAGTCGATTAAAAAATTCCGAGACTCAGAAATGTCGTAATACACATTTCTAGATCTTTGAATGATGCAAACAATTACATCATTCGGTCTCAATTGGCAGTTCATTGTGAAATAGTTACATCAATAAGTAAAAATGATGAGTTTCGAAATGAAAATAGGGATTCGTTAATTATGAAATGGGAATCCTGAAAAAGACTATCGTCAAGAAATATTTAAGTTTATCGATATATTTAGTTAAAAATCGAATTTCGATGTATTAAAAATCAAATTTCGATAAATTTCGATATTGATATATTTAATTAAAATTCTTTATCGATACATTTAACTTTATCGATATATTTTGTTAGAAATCGAAATATTTAAGTTTATCGATATATTTAAATAGAAATCGAAATATTTAAGTTTATCGATATATTTAGATAGAAATCGAAATATTTAATTGTATCGATATATTTAAAAATTGAAGTATTTAACTTTATTTATATATTTAGTTAAAATTCGAAACATTTAACTTTATAGATATATTTAGTTAGAAATCGAACTATTTAACTTTATTGATATATTTAGTTACTAATCGAAATATTTAATTAGAAATCGAAATATTTAACTTTATTGATATATTTAGTTACTAATCGAAATATTTAACTTTATCGAAATATTTAGTTAGAAATCGAAATATTTAACTTTATAGATATATTTAGTTAGAAATTGAAATGTTTAACTTTATCGATACTTTATTTAAGCCACATCATTCCGGAAAAAATCCCTGTAATATATATACATTTACTTAAATGCATATATATTTATAAATATATTTATACTGAAAACCCCCCTAAAAGGCTTTTTTTTTATTTCAATCAACAAGAACTTAACAAATATATTTGGCTTCGGTAAATCATATCTAGTTACTATTATCCTGCTCACATATGCCAAAAACTCTATTTTAATAAACCTTATTTATTATAATGATTGGTTTATTTTAACAAACCGTATTTATTATAATAATTGCTTTATTTTAATAAACCCAATTTCTTATAATGACTGGTTTAATTTTAGAAACCATATTTATTATATTGATATATGCAATAATTGGTTTATTTTGATAAAATAATAATTTTTTGAATTACCACAAGAATCAAATTTTTAATTTTTTTATGCTTTTTCACATTTTAGCTAAATTAATTTCAATTTCATTAACGACTTCTTTCAGAAGCAAATTTGAAGGAAATTTTGGAAATAGATTTAGTAATTTCGTCAATTAATTTAAGTTTAATTAATTTTAATTTCCTTAACGTTTCCTTTCTGAAGCAATACAAGGAGAATGTTTGAGGATTCACCTAGTAATTTCAAACCACAGATGAAATCTGATCTGCCCTCTGGCTCTCTGAACTTCCGCTCCGCACTAATGGTATAGGACATTTGATCCCGAGGAATTTAATTTCTACCAGATCACCAAGATCTTTTTTGAGCACTTTAAGTTAAATATTTTTTTTTAAAAAAAATCTTGTGCAGAAAATTTCTATATTGAGAACTTTTGATATTTATGTTTTCTTCTACCTCGATAAATCGCTGTAAAAGAATGCAAAACTCTCGCCAACCATTACGGCAAAATATTGGCGCCTTGTATAATGAGGCTTGACTAACTTGGCGTAGTTTGAAAAATCAAGTAAACTCACCGACTGCGAAAATACAAGATTACTATTTTTTATATTATTAGTTTAATCAAGTATTTTTCACTTCTCAGTTTTTTAATTTTAACCTACCGGATGAATTTTAAAATATTGCTTTCTGGAGAATTTTATTCGAATCTTTCCTTTGGCTCTTAAATTCTAAATCTTAAGGCATTTAATATTAATTTTCATAATTAGTTTCTTAAGAAATTAATTCCTTAAGAAATTAATTATTAATCTTGATTATTCTAAGTGCTGTTATTAATAATGTTCCAGGGATTTCATAGTAAGTAATGACAGTGAATGGAAAGCAATAAATAGAAAGCCCTCTATTTAATTAATTTCTTAAGTAATTAATTATTAATCTTCATTATTCTGAGTGCTGTTATTAATAATGTTCCAGGGATTTCATAGTAAGTAATGACAGTGAATGGAAAGCAATAAATAGAAAGCCCTCTATTTGTTATTGCTCACGTGTTTAGCTTTACATAGGAAGGAGGGGTGCTGTAGCTTCTGAGGACATGGACCCCTAAAACCCCGTGGACAGAAATCTGTTTTCTAGCTCACACACGTCACAAAACCCTTTTACGTAGCGAACTTCATTCATGCATTTCATTCATTCATCCACAGATCATAATTTAGATCTGGAACAGAGAACGATCAACTCTAATTCAGTACTCCAAATGGTATTACTCTTTCCATGGAGAATTTTGAAGCTACGACAGATTTAACTTGCGCCGGCCACCACACACGGAGAATCTTCGACTGGGGGTTTGAACTCACATCTGAAAGGATGCAAATCTAACGCACTACCAACCAGGGTATCCCAGGCCAGCAATCGATTCAACAGCTTTATTTCATTTAAATAGTACATATTATACATTTATCTGGGTTTTTTTTATTTAAAATGAAATATTTGCAAAAATTGATTAAAAAATTTCCTAATAGTAATTTTTTAATTCTGATTCTATCAAGGTAACTCATACTAAAAATAGATGTGAGCAGATGGCAACTACAATAAGCACGTATTTAATACCCTAAAAAATAAAGAAAGGGGGGAATCGGAACATCTTTAAAATTTATATCTATAAATATTTCCCAGATGTGGAAAAAAAACTATTAACCTCAACTCGCTTAACTGTCACAAATAGAGCGAAACAGCCCGAAAGGCAAAGCGCATCTAGAAAGCGTTAACAAATCAGTATTCTCAACGTTTTCAAGTGCATTATTACTTCTTATATGTCCTGTATTTCATTATCAATTACTTTCGCAGTCCTCTTGTGACCTATCAGGTTCAGAAAATTGCGTTAGCTTGAGGAAGGAGTGGCGTGGATTTGCAGGTAGAATTCTTAGCATCTTGGTGAGGTTTTGCCTGAGCAAAAAGACGTCATCTCAAAATAAAAAGATTTTATCTTAACTTTTTATTTGAGCCATTACAAGTTGTAAAAAAAGCAATATTTATACATAAAGACAACAAAACTGAGAACAGAAACATTAATGTCGGCATTTAAGGGAAGTGATTTACGACTATTGCTCAAAATAGTCATAAATTGATTCTTACTTCCTGGTTTCATCGAAAATGTTTGAGCAGTTTGAAGTATATAGTGTATATGTAAAAACATAAAGCACATGACAAAGACGTCCAACTCGGAAGGTTTCGACCAAGACCATAACTAGAAAGAATTGAATAATTCCGCAGCGTCACTTGAACTAACGTAAATTATTGAAATAAAATGCAATAGGAGAGCGATGAATAATTTGATGCACAGTATTTTTTTTCTTCTAGTTATTGATTTATCACTCTTTTTATTTTATTTATCGATTTGCAGAAATTCCATAAAATCAATGCATCATTTAGAATAAAGATTTTTTGCTAGTATGTGTATTAGAATAAGCTTTTCAGGTAAAATGCAAGAATCCTTTTTCATAAATGTCTTTAATACTGGCATAAAACATAAGAACAATCTAAAAAATAAACACCTAAAATGTCTTGAACAAAAAATGTAAAACTTAAAAAAAATCAAATCTAAATATCTAATTTTCAAAACTATCTAGCTGTTAAAATGAATGAACAAAATAAAGTAGTTTTTTTTATTTGTTTTTAAAATTACTTTAGAATCGCATCTGGAAATTACTTTTTCTCAGAATTGTCAATTGGGGAATTATTTACCAGTAACTTAATTAGAAATTATTTTCGTTCGAAAACTTAATTAATTTTTCATTCGGTTGAATATGAATTTCTTTAGAGACGTTTCTTACTTAACAGAATTCTAAATTTTTCCAGAATGATAGTCTTGTATTTAGTTTAACACATTACTGGCCAGGATTAATTCCCTCTTCTCATGAAATCTTGAAAACTTAAATATTTAGAAAAATAGAGCATTTCGATATAAAAATTAAAATTTTGAAATGCAAAAAAGGGAAATAAATCCAAAACATCTTGAAAAAAAGTACTAAATTTAAATTACAAAAAAAAGGAAGGGCACATTCGGGGATGCAGGCTTTTTTATACAAGCCTAATGAACGGAATAAAACCAAATTCCATACACTCATTGTAGAACGCATGGGTAAAAGATTTCTGTCAAAAACGAAAAAAAAATGTGTAAACATTGTCGTAACAGAGAACAATAAACGGGTATATATATATATATATATATATAATGAAAATCACATTGAATTGAGTTGTTGAGAATAAATGGGAGTCGTGGCCGAAATCATGGAGAATACAGGTTGAATTTTTAGTTCTTTTTATTCCATCACGGGAGCAGGTATTATTTACAAGCGAAGGCGACGTGCACAACACGGAATTGATGAAAGCGAAGTGTACAAAAAGGGACGGGAAATCATTATCCCTGGTCTTAAATACCAAGACTTTGATAGGGATCAATATTTTTTACAGAGCTTATAAACATGGATTTCAGTGAGGATTTCCAATTCTCACATATAAGAGGTAAGGGAAACACAGGAATCTTTTTAAAAGTATTTTGTTTAGGTCAGCAATTTTCATCTCTCCACACGGAGTGTGAGAAAGTAACAGGCGTTTAGCTGTTTCAGCAATTTTACACAGCTTCTCTTGAATTAATTAACTAGAGCGAGTGAAATGGATCATGAATTAAGAGAATATTTTAGAATGATATTACTAAGGGCTAAATTAAGATAGGGCTTTGGAAATTAACTAGGATTAATATTAAGAGTTTAAAAATATCATTACACACACACACACACACACACACACACACACACACACACACACACATATATATATATATATATATATATATATATATATATATATATATATATATATATATATATATATATATATAACATAATTTAA
>JAOUZG010030082.1:7515521-7542844 GCA_026289955.1 Argiope argentata
TTTAGGATTAATTTAGGATAAAAACTTTATTTATGACTAAGAAATATTTAATATCTTAAAAGGTACCTATATTTGTTCCATTTAATTTGTTTTTGTTTTTTATAAAAGAAACTAAGTTTCAGTTAATTATAAAACTGGTATAAATCTTAATTCGAGAGATGTGAATAGAGGAGTTATTTGATTAAATTTGATTCATTTCATGAGTCAAATATAGTCTTATTTATTTTATTTTTAAAATTGATACCTTCATGTTAACATTAGATAGTGGTATAAGTTAGAAGAAAAAATATATCAGAATTAGTTTTAACAAAATAGAAAGACAAAATAATAACAGTATTGATTTCACTCTTTTTTATATTTTATTATCATTTATAAATAAACCTGGATTGATACAAAAAGAATTTTAAAAAATATTAATTTCTTTGAATGGAATGAAACGATTTTCACAATTTATTAGCTATGAAAATTTTGTAAGTTCATTTGCAGCTCGCAAATATATATATTATTTTAATTAAACTCGCCTAAAAGAAATTTGTATAATTAAATCACATAGTTGTAAGTTAGTGAAAACATCGACAGAATTAACATATTAGTTTATATTTTTCAGAAAAATTAAACGAAATAAAAAAAGGGGTTTGTACCACCTTTAAAATAAATGATTCAAATACCGAAAATACGCTTTCCGCTTTCCACATGTCTTGTAATTTAGAAAGAAAAAAAAGTCAATGGTGGTAGCAGAAATGTTGTTGAATTCAGAAGCAATCGGCAAACCAATCAGCGCAAATGAAAGTTGGATAAAGGTGGAAAGGTGGTGTATTTTATTTCTAGTTTCGAAATTCTTATTGAACAAAATCAAATTCATGAATGAAACTGGAATGCAGAATAACAAATGAAGACGAATATCTCGAGCACTTTATCTACTGTATTATGTTACCATTGATTTTCAAGATTCATTTTTACACCAGTAGTTAAGTTCCCTTTCAGAATAATCCCAGAGAACCCAAGAGAAAAATTTTAATTAATAGAAATATCTTAAACAGTTTAATTATTAATTAAATATTTTTTATTCCTCCTTTTATCTTATAATAACTTCTTGTTATTTGGGTTATATTCTATGTGTCTTTTTTTTAGAATTCCATCAGCAAGAATAATCATATAACGAAGATATAATTCAGATTTAAATGATACTTATAAGTACCATCAGTAGATAAAGGATTAAGCTCTATTCACAATTTTTATTGCATCTTTAAAAATTATGAATCCAGAACCATACACAGACAAATTTGTACACGAATAATTACATACTTTTTTATACACGAAAACAGTCAAGGATTTAAAAAAAGCTGAATTATTAGGTGAAATAAAAATTCACGAATGTAAAGTCGTAGTTAAGAAAGTAAAATATCGTGACAAACATAATGAAAGTAAAGACGGAAATTTATCCTGCGAAGGATCCTTTAACCTATTCCGTTAAAATAAAATAGCTGTAACGATCTTCTTTTAGTAACAGTAATTGTAAAAAAATACTTGTTACGAAAATTTACTTCCTAAAATATATAGTAATTTCACACTTTTTTTCGAAAATAAATCTTGCTAATGAGTTGGAGAGATAAGCAGAAACGTTGTTGTTTTTAATAAATTAAGAAATCTAACGCGTTACGGTTTAGGGGGAAAAGGAATGTGTGATAAAGTTGAAATGTTCTTGGCATGTTTATAGAATTGTCTGGAGGTACAATTTATTTTCAAGATCACACCATGAAAACTAACTACTCTTCATTATTACTTTTTCAAACATAACTATTAAGTTAAACTAGTTAACCTTGAGGTTGACAACTTAAATAAAAGGAAAGGTATATATATATTTTTCTTCTTATAAAAACTCGTGTGCTTGCTGAGGTCAGGTGCGCATCTTAAGACCCGCATGTTGCTGTTTGTGAGACAGAATGATTCGAAATACTAAGAGTGGGAACAACCCAAGGTAGGGTCGGTTTGTCGTGCGACCCACTTCTTTAAATGATTACCATAGAGTAAGACTTTTAATTTCTATCTCGCAACCCGTATGGTTTTTGTTTGTTTGTTTGCCCAAGACTTGTTTGACTACTTTTAATTATAAAGAAGGATACTTTTTAAAAACTTCCTTTAAGAACATTTCAGTAAATTTTTATTTATTTATTTTTTAATTCCCAGGAACATAGTTGATGTATAATAACACTGGAAATGCTAAGCTTTCAGTTCCTTTTAATTTTCCATGTAATTCATAGCTCATTGTAAAAACATTGCTCTTTGTCAAGCCATAAAAACTACTAGTAATCTTAAAAATGCGTCAGATATTTTATCATATTTATATGACATTTGATAGTTTTGAAAAAAGATTGACCCGATAAAATTAAGTGAAAATTTTCAGTTAAAAATTTGATGAAAAATTTATCAGTTTACTAAGAAATGAATTTAAGAGTTCTAAAAATTTTTCTTCATTCTATGTTTAGGTCCTAAGTAAAAATTTTGCTTTAATATAAGAAATACAACTATACAAATTAATTAATTAAGAAAGATTAGCATAAGTCTTCAGTCTATCTCCAATAGCTAGCTTAATTAGACAAGGCCACTTTCCATTTAAATTTCAAACAGCTCACTGCCTCCAACTTTCTTTAATTCAAAACTAAAATGCCCTATTATTATGAAATTCTAACCGATAATTGTGTGATGTCTAACAAAAGTCACTTTCATTATATCTTCCACTTCATGCTCATTACACTGTTTAAATAATAGTTGCAGGGGCATGAAGCGGTGTTGTGTGTGTGTCCCTGCAAATAAAACGCTTAAAAGGACTTGGGTCACTTTAATTTTAGAAACAGGTCAAGAACAATGATAGATAACATCCATAGTTTTGTTTTTAATGTAATTTGGAACGGTATAAATGAAATTCGTATATTTTCTTGAAAAAACCGATATTATATAAATGAAAATGAAAATTCAAAGTGCTTAATTATATTAATAGTGAGACCAGTTATTAATTGAGTAATTATGGTGCCTAGTTTCCAAAGTCTCAGAACTCAGTTTCATAGCGTCTGAAAATTTGTCTTCATTGCATATCCCTCTCTGTATATTTGTATCTGTAGAAAGACAGCTATTTTTTTTATATAGATTCAAAGACAAGTAAATTCATGTTTGAATCTTTAAATAAATTGTTCTGTTAAAATCCTTTTTTAATAAATTAACTCAAAACCACCTATGTTAAATCTTATCTCGATTATATTATTCATATTGGCCTAATGCACATATGGGCATCATCAACATCATGGGGCATCACCGTTTTCTTTATCACTTAATCATTCATTACAATGGAGAAAAAGTTGCTTTGCTGCTAATTGAAAGAGTACCAAAGTTTAGAAACTACTTTTTTTGTTGAGAATATTTTGTCTGATTTATCTTAATTAATTCTGTTACGGCTAACTTGATATTTATAATTCCTTTAAAAAGTATTCTTAAACATTAACTGGTAATAGATATTGAAATTCTATTATTTTAACAACATTATGTCAGTTCTATTTATTGTTCTTATTATCTTTCCTAACAGAGTCAAGTTCGTTAATATCCTAATGTTATAAAAATACAAATAGTTAAATTAATCTTTAAATTGAACGAAATGTAAATTGTAATAAAAGTTACTTTCTTTTTCCACATATAAATATCTTAGAAAATCAGCACAATTCTTCTTCTTTATCTTATATCAAAGAAAGAAAATTATATGATTACAAATTAAATGAATTGAGAAAAATGGCTTGAATTTAATCGCATTTATTAAAATATCATGAAAAGAAATCGGGATATTTTGAAAAATATTGCACAATGTAAATTTAATATCGTTGAATATATAATTTTTGAAGTTAAAAAAAAACAAAACATTTTTTAAAAATCCATATTATATTATCTTTAAGCATTTTTATCTAATAAAATTTTCAAAAATTATCTTGAGGGGGAGGGGGTCACTTACTAACTTAGTTTTCACCAAAATCCCTTAGTTTTACTTCATTAGAATTCGTTAAATTGCAGGTGGAACACATTTTGCTCTCCACAGTATATCCGTGCAAAATTTAGTAGATATATGTCAAGCGATATGATAAGCAGCTACCCAAGGTTTCTTTTATTATTTATACACATTTCCTTATTATTTATTTCCTCATTTACAGCATTTATTAAATTCATAGTATATGCAAATTTCAAACAATTTAAAAATTACATTTGACCACAATTAGAGCAAACGACCTGTGCAGTATGCAGGAACCATGAAGATTTTTTTCTTCACTTTTCATACTAAGTAGTTTTCCTAATTTTGCTCTGCCAAATGAGAATACTTATAATTTTAAAATATGGAAAATTAATTTGTTAACCATGAAAACTCAATGTAAGACATTGCATGGCGCAATTGCAAAGGAAAGAATAGTTAGTATCACCTTACATTGAAAATTAAGCAACCACTAATTACCATCTGACATCTTGAACTGCTATAACTGATTTCTCAATTATATTTTGTCCTTCTTGATGGACTGTCGTCGAATGCACTTTTAAGTACAAAGCAGATTTCACATTATCTTGCCAAAAAAACATAGAAATCTTTGAGAGCCAGTAGTTTTTGATGGACATCCCTCAGTTTCCTTCTTCTTTGCCCTGTTCTTCAGATGCCGAAGTCGGGGTCATTTCGACCACTGACAATTTGTCAATGTCTTATTCGTGGCGATGTAATTTTCGTTTCATTCTGACAGCATCTCACGGGAGTTCGCAGATCACGTGACTCTGTGACGCAATACTCGATGTCGGGGATTTCATTTTTATTGTTAAGTAAGATTAGCGACTCGTGTTCAGTAAATGTTTCTTTTGTTTCAGAGTTCTGAAAATAATCTATTTATAGATATATACTTTGTAATTCTCGTTTTGGAATTAATTTTCTTTCTTAACGTAATGGCGAAAGCTTTATTTTAAGAACAATGATTCACTGATGAGCTACAAAACGACTTTTGCTGATGTGTAAAGCTGGTTCTAAATAAATAATTTGAGAATCATTTTTTAAACTTTTTACCTTTATATTGTTGGAAAGGATTCTCATTTTTTTTTCTATCTCTATATAAGAAAAGACTTACATACGGAAATTTAATGTAAACAAATTTTCGTATATATAAACAGATTTTCCCTTCCCAGAAAGGAATAAAAATTGTGATATAACTAGTTAAAACACCCAACTCCGATAACGAGTCACACTTCCATTTACAGCGCCTGTATTCCTTTTGAGCGAGATTTTTATACATGATCATATAATCTAAATGTTACAACTTCAGGAACCGGGTCATAATACTTCATCTTGCTTCCCAGGCAGGGCGGGAGTAATTCTTTTGTTGGTAACATGACTTAATTGTTTTTTTTCCCGGGAACAATTTAATAAGGTCATACAGTCTCATCTTGTTGCCTATGCAGGGTGGGAATAATTCTTTTGTAGATAACAGGATTTCATTAATTTTATTAGTGGTGAAAAATTAACTCGATTACCAGGAGATATTTTATTTCCTTTGTGCTTCATCTAATATTTTTATCCCTTATCCCTGAAAAATGTAAATAAACTAATAAGGAGCTGCAATTATTTATTCGTTATAAACGCAATGATGTTATTCTAAATTTTGGATTTTGAAATATAGTGGTTTCTAAGGACTAGATAAACAACTCAGTATATAGAGATGATTTAAAATGAATATAATGAATGAAGCTGTGACTGCATTTCTAAAAATGACTTATGATCTTCTTAAATCAGAATGCATTGATTGTAATATTATTATAAATTGAATTAAAATGGTATATTATCATTATTTAAAATTAATTACATAAACTAATTTTAAATTACGTTTTGATATTTCAATATCTGCTGTGGACCAATCGAGATCTTTAAATGATTCATGTTTTGTTAATTATATTTTATAAGATATCCACTTGGCTTATTAGACGTTATTAGTCTATTAGATTCTCATTTGGGAATTTATGTTCCCACGCCTTAACTTGGTAATACAATACTAAAGAATCCCAAATTAACAATAATAACAATATATTTTTTATTATTTATAGAACTTAGAAAATTTTAGACAGTCGGGGATTGTGGTTTTAAATTAGTCATTAGAGCCAATATACGATGCATCAAACTATGAACGTGCTATGTACACTCTTTAGCATATAATGAAAGTTCTAAAAAGAATTTTTTAAAAATAATAATAATAAAGAGGGAATAAGAGAAAAAAATCATTTATCAATATGGTATCAAATTTATATATGAAATAATTCTTAAAAACAAGTTGAAGAGAACAGAAATTTAAAAACATATCATACTGCTACCAGCAAAGAATGAAACTTGAGAATTATATTGAAAATTTAGTTTGAGAAAAGGCACTAAAGATTATTTATTATGTCATTTTAATCTACTTGTTAGTAACTAGTCCTTCTTAAACCAATTTTTTTAACTTTCTAATTAAAAATTTAAATCAGCATTTCTATATTTCTTACAAATTTTCATAATATCATTTTTTACATTTCTCCTAAAAACAATAATTTTTTCTCAATCACGCATGAGATTGTGTATTGGAAAAAAATATTAACTAAAAATAGATGCTTACTACTTTGTGTGAATATTTTGTAAACTGTTTACAAAATATTTATTTGAAGTATGAAAGTACAATTCTCAAAAAATTTCGCGGTATATCTCGGTAAGAATAATTACATTAGTTCAACTCCCTGAAAGTAGATGGCGCAAAGGTAGCTCAATAATGCGAAATTTCCAATGAAATTTCCGTACCGAAATTCGAAATAAATCAAGATAGTAAGACTTCGATATAAATATAGATTTGACGATAATAAATATATATTTATAGATTTAATAAAGGATATTAAATAGAAAATAGCAAAAAAAATATGACCTATTGCATTTTATGAATAGTAACAAGTTTCATTGAAAACTACTTTTTTTTTCTTTTTAGAAATTTTGGGGAATTTTTTTTAATTCAATGTAATAAGAATTATATTTTCTATAGCTTATTTTGAAATTAAAAAATTTAACCAGTTTCACAAGAAAATAGTTTTGATGATTCGACTTGTAATTTCAACTCCTATTATTTAACTCCTAACTAATACTAATATGATTAAAACAATTTATATTTTGCCAAGTAAAATCATTGGTAAAATTTCCAGATGAAATTATATTATAGCCATCTTCCTGATCATAATTGTCCATTCGGATATGATTTAATTTTTAATATACTGGAAAAACTTTTTTCAAGGTTTTACTTATTATTGCATTGAAAGAGAATCAAAGAAATAAAATAATTTTTCTTGGATTTATTTTATTTGCAATACCAATTTTAAAACTACTTCAGTTAAAAGATAATTCAAAAATGATCAAATCCTATTTTTTATGAAATTTTTCATCACATTTCAATCTCAACCGCAACTATTCCCTATTTGTTTATGGTAGAAATTTTTTTTCCCTCTCTTAAGAATATATATTCAGAAGGAAAGTAAATGATGTCCCTTTACAAAACGAGTCTAATTAATTGCACATCTAAAAAAAGTAATATAATATATTGAATTCAGAGAAGCCATCTAATTTTAGATAAATATTTTTTAGCAGAAATGTTTCTTCTTCTAACTATTAACTACATATTGCAAAACACATAAATCTTCAATTTTAGTCGACATAGGAACTGAAATCCTTGAAAACTTTTAAGAGAAAACCCTAAAATATATTTTTAAAATTTTAATAAAAATGTCAGTTATTCAATTATTTCTATCAAATTTTCCATTTTTTCCGTAGAAGTTTAAAATAAATAAATAAATTAATTAATCATATTTATCCCCCCAAGCTCCTTAAGTATTTTGTATTAATCATTTTACAACCGACGATTTTACAGACATAAGTTTTAGGCTTTTATTTAATTTCACAGGTCTTATTTTTATGAAGATACTTTATTATCGAATTCTCTTTTATTTCCTGATATGCTATATCTTTGAAATTATATACAACTACTTTTCATGACAAAATGCCATTTAAATACCTCAGAATTTTATTCATCAGGTCAGTAATCGATTAATTTAATTAAATCTTTTCCCCGAAAGAATGGTGCTGTTATAGAGAAAAACTGTAACTGACTGTTATTAGCTTTGAGACTGTTATAACACACCAATAAAACTTTTAATTGGTTTTTAAAGAATTTATATTTTTAATTTTATCTTTAAAATGGTTATAATTATTTTTCATTGCTTGTTCTCCAAAGAAGTATCTGTTCGTTTCTTAATAAATGAAACGTATCCTATTAGTTAATTTATTAAGTCCTTGCGTGAATTTTGATCAGTAACATCTGTTGTTAAACATGTTTAGTATCTATATAAACGACAAGGGTTTGAGGATTTTTATTTTGGGAACTTTCAATTTAGTATTATCGAGTTATTTAATTTATAAAGACCCCACCCCACCCAATCATGGAACACTCCAAATTACATTTTCGACATTCATTGCTTTTCTTTTTGATTTGGAAATACTTTTAGAAACTTATGGTAATACTGCTTCGTCATATTTCATTTGTCGGTTCTGGTTTCAACGATTTAAAAATGCTGATTTCGATGTCAACGGGAAAAAATAACTTGGATACCAAAAAAATATCAAGACAATCAATTGCAAATCTTATTGTAAGAAAATTAGAAAAAGTTGTTGAAAATATTTTGATTGATGTATATTTTAATTTTTCTCAATTAATGCCTTTTTAAAGTGAAAAAGACGATCAAAATACATGCAAGCATCTAATATTTTTTTTGAAATGTTGCATGCTCTCTTAAATTAAAATAATTAGTAATTATCATAAATTTATATTTAGATTTATTTTGGACCATTCATAGAAGTATAATTCTTTCTTTCCGGCTTTCTGACACAGAAGTAGCGCGTCTTCCTCGTGTTCTGGGAGTCCCAGTTGGGGCATGGTTGTTCTGTGGACTATCTGTGAGATGTGTGACTGTGCCCTCCTGTAAATAGGGGCTGTACAAGCAAATGTGGTGAGTGTGTAGCTAAGTCGTACTCTTGACCCTAGTTGGCACTGCTTCAAGATCAAAAGGCTCTCCTTTCGGCTTAAATCTGCTGCTGTATCAGCAGGGGGCTTGTACATGGCAAGTGCCATAAGTAACAACAACAAATATACAAGATATGAACTTTCTCTTCTGTTATATAAAAAATTAAGGATGCGAGTTCATAAATTTTAGTATGATTACCTTTTATTGAATATGAAAAATTGTAGGAAAAGGACGCAACATCAATAATTCTTTCTTCGCTCATTATCAACCAATCTAGTTACCACATATATGATATAATAAAGAACGAGAGCAACACCAAGGTGATTTGAAATCCACGAAGATGAGGGAATTTGGCGACTATTTATCATTGTTAATAATCGTTATCTTTTCAACAATGATTCAATGTTTACCCCGGCCTCTTTGCAAAGAAGCAAAACACTGGCTGCACTGCCTCAAAAGTACCAGTACAGAAAATTTATCTCACTAACATACGAAAACATTGTCATTTCTTTTTGAGAGTACTATGGCTGCTAATTTCTCTTTTTGATTTTAGACAAATTCTAATGACAATGACAATTTTTGTAGCATATAGACCAAATCAACATGAGATCCCTGTAAACGCAACAGTAGTTAATAAGTAAATAAACAATTTAAGAAACTTATGGAATTAAGAAAGGATCCGTGAAAGGATCTTATGGAATTAAGAAAGATCCGATCCCGTGATTATCAAATTAATAATGTTCATCAAGTCAGTTGATTTTGAAGAATCCTGAAATCAAAATATGTAATTATTCAAATTGCATGAGAAGATTTTAAATATTATTTCTAGTCAACTGCAAAAGATATAGATGCATCACTAAATAAAGGAAAGTCCAAAGTTTAGTTTAATAATTCCGATAATACTGTTAAAATGAAGCTACTGTTTATTTGCGAGAAAATGGCAATGTTTGAAAAAAAGAAATTTTGTGTGCTGTAGCATGTAAAGAATGAATCCATAATTGTATTAAAGAGTGAATTTCACTGTATTCCAACAAAGAACCGCCTCATGTAAAATAGATTTCCAGTTTACAAGAAAGTTAACTAGTTTTACAAGCCAAGAGAAAAACCTTAGTAATCTCAGATCAAATGAAAATGTAAAATATATCAGAATTTCTGAACATAAAAATAAGAAATTCTAAAGTAGACAGCTTTAAATTTCACAAATTTATTTTTCAATTTCATAAAAAAATTTAGGATTTTTTATTTCTTCAAGATCTGAAACGTCGATAAATAATCAAAAATCAATTACTTCACGTGTGGCAAAAAATAGGATTCCGATTAGGTATTTGCTTCTATAATAAATAAAACCGAAGAAATAAATGTAAAGAATAAAATGTGGAACTTTCTTCTATCCAAGGATATATTGTATAGTTCTCTAGGTATCTTCATTTATTAGAACTAGTTATTTTAAATCTGCTCATTAATTTTAATGAGTCCTGTTTAATATTGGTTTTGATTATTTCTGTTGGAAATAATGCAGAGTTCTGTGGGATTAAATTGAGTTAAATAAATGGATTTCGAAAAATGCATTTAAGATGTAATTTGCAATCGCATTTGATGAAAGACAAAAAAAAGGCGAACAAAATAATAAAAATTTACTTAAATTCCGATGATTTAAGGCTTATATATTTTATAAAGCATAAAGAAAATGACAATTTATTATCATGTCAGAACATGATGTTATTTTGGGAGTGAGGTTTGTCGCGTCAAAAAAATCCGTAGGCGAAATATATAAAAGATTTAAACGAAATCTGCTATGCATATTTCAATGTATCATGTCAGAACATGATTTCTTGAACGCCCAAGCACCACGTACTCGTGCAAGTTAAATTATATTTTTATTCGTTTTAATCATTCAATGTGGATATAATTATAATAATTAATAGCAATTAATAGACTTTATAATAAAGTACCTAAAATTATTTCGTTTGAAATTTCAAACTTTTGCATTTGTCTTTTTTTGAAATATTAACTCTTTTTAAATAAATAAATATCTAAAAATGTGAATTTAGCCAATGAAATCAATTTTTTAAGTCTTTAAATCAATTATATACGTCAATCAATTATTTATATTATTTACGTCTTTAAAACTCTTGCATGCGCTTGAAGTATAATGTGCACAATTCTGCCATATAATCTAATGAATATATAATTTTAAATACAGTAAAAATTTTGAAATTTAATCACGTTCATTTAGTTGTTACAATGATGCTAAAATATTATTATAAAGAGTTTGATGATTATATATGTACCTTACAAATTTAAATTATATCATTAAACATACTTTTAAAATAATGAGCATTAAAAGAACTGTTTTCAGCAGTCAAAAAGTGGAAAACATACTTTGTTTACATTTTTTTTTGCTTTTTTTTATATTTTCTACTGATCCCCTTTAATATTTAATATAAAAATTGAAAAAGCGATATCTTTTAAAATCCAGAAATAGTCGAAATAACTCCTTGGTTCGCCTTAAGTATTTAGTATTGGAATTACATTCTGTATACTGTATAACACTATAAATGAACACTTTTCTTTCATTTATCAATTTTGTATCTTTATTTTTATTTTTATACATATTATATGATTTAAATAAATATACGTTTTCAAAGTGCAATAAATGAAGAGTAACAATTAGAATGGTCTGATGTTTTATTTGAATACATATGAAGCATTAGGAAAATAGTCATCCACAAGAAATTTGTTCTTCATGAAAATTTTTTATCAAAATTGGGGAATTTAAGAACAAGTTTAAGAAATAACCTAGCAATAATAACATTCTTAATAAGATCAAAGGAAAAAATTATTAACAAACAACTAAAACATCAAGAAATATCCGATATGCTGTTCATTGTTTAATTTGTCATTTTTTTCTCACCCCCCCCCCCAAAAAAAAATCCTCTGTCTCATACTCAATTCAGATCATTCTGACAAGCAGTTCTAAATTTGCAGCATTACATAAAGTTCCAAATTTGAAAGAATAAAATCATGATTTTGCTTTTTTACATCGTTGAATTAAAATAATCACCATAATTATTCAGAGTAATATTGCAAAATATTCATTCTTGCTGTCAATAAAGAAAAAGATAAAGTACTGAACTTAAATAGCCTTGACTACATCATGAGAAATTACCGAAACTCTGGCTGCTTAATTTTTTTCAAACAACATATACAGTCCCCCTCCTGAGCAGTCCCCTCACGACCATCTGTCGCGCAAGACTCGATGACAGAAGGAAAGACAACCACCTAGGCAAGAAAAAGCGCACAATAGGGACGTACACTTGACCCTTTTTCCATATGTCGCTCGCTCCAGAGAGGCCCGAAAGATTGGATTAGCTCCCGATTTACCTTCTCTAATCTTTGCCCCTATTGGACTGACTAATTGATGCGGGTGCAGTTAGTTTCAAGGTGCCTTCGCTGTCCTGACGGATGACTGTGTTTACACTGGTTGCGCAACGAGGGGAGGTGCCGCAGTAAACATCCATCAGTAAATTATCGTCTGCTCTTGTGGCGGTGGAATTTGGGTGGACAATTTCGAATGAATGCGCATTTGTTTGTTAAGGAAATACCCGGATGAGAAGATGCTGATGTTTGAGATATAAAAATTGTGATTCCTATCAAGACATTAAGATTTATTACGTCGGTATTTTAGGGAATTAGATAACTCATAGATTGATTAGATAATTGTACTTTTATGAAGCAAAACTTACGAGAAATATTGGGATTTTCTGATTTTCAATACAGATTGAGTTTCAATACGCTGACTAGCTGAGATAGCTAGGCAGTAAAATCCAAAGATACAAAAATACAGTAAAAAACTATAATAAAGGCAAGGCAATTCACTAAAAGGAAATGCTCGTTAAAGAGATAATAATAATAGAATAAAATACAATAAAAAAACACAAAAAAGAGAAGTGTTTGCCTTTTTTTTCTTCTTCTTTCTTAACTTTGAACCTTTATATTAGCATACGTATCCAAGGCAAAAAAAGCTTCATTTATTCATTATAAATTGAATAACATTTTTATTATCCTACATGTATCAATTAACAACATGTTAGTTAATTGCTACATATAACAATTTGAGATGGGGTAGCTGAAGATTCAGAGTAATTATGAAACCGTTTAATATTTTCAATATTTCATTGTTATTACATTCGGTTATGCCTAATACAACAATATTTGCAATGATGCAAAGTAATTTGCTTTGAAAGCATTTTTATTAAAAAAGGTCAAAGTAGATATATTTCCATTTTTTAAACACTTTACTAATTATATGACCCTTATTATAATGACTCAATTTAGCTACATTTCGAAAAAAGGTTTGAAAGGCTAAATAAATATAAATTAAATTTTAACCATCATATTTTATTTTTTTGTTGAAAAGTGCGTTTGAATTCTTCATTTCTTTCTTCTTTTTATTTTACAAAGATTTGACAAGGAAAGAAATATATACTTTTCCTGATAATTAAGTCTACATTATAGAGAAGATTTGCTTAATTGCTAGATATAAATATATTGCTATTCGATACGAATATTTATTTATTTATTTGTACATTTTTGCTTAGTAAGCAGCCTGTCTCCTGTTTTATTTTAAGTTTTTTACAAAAAGAAAGGAGGAGAAGATTTCATTTGCTTCTAATATATCTGATTTTTCTCATAAGGATACATGTTTG
Organism: Argiope argentata; assembly: GCA_026289955.1. Taxonomy (NCBI): domain Eukaryota; kingdom Metazoa; phylum Arthropoda; class Arachnida; order Araneae; family Araneidae; genus Argiope; species Argiope argentata. Next base: position 7,529,321 of record JAOUZG010030082.1, read on the forward strand.
AAAAAAAAAAACTAATCGTTATTACCTGAGACAAATATAATTTTTCCCCTCTTCAGAAATCTAGAAAAATGATTAGCAGGTGCTTCTTGTTAAGAGACAATAATTATCATTAGCTTGTGAATGGTGCATTACACATCTTTGGTAATAAGGGATTATCTTTAAAATAGCGCTACTATTCACTACAAACCTAATTCAATTAATTCAGAAACAAGGATGCTGTTAAATGTTTAGAAAAAATCATAAAGAAAATAAACGTTTTTTTAGGCTGATTCTAATATATAGGTCATATTACACTGTTTCAGTTCTATGTAGGAAAAATGTCGCCTTTGATACGGTTTTTCAATATATTTAATTAGTTGGGGGCGTTTAAAGTATTCTATTTTAAACTTTACAACAACCAACTATTTAAACAGCATACTTTTAAATCGATTATATTTTATTTTTAAAAAAAGACCAAATAATTTGTTCATGTTATTTAAGGTACTACAATATGAAAAAAATTAAAATAATACCTAAATAAATTTATTTATAAAATTATAGAAAGAAACATCACTGTATAATAAACAGAATGAGTTGATATGTCTATGCCTATTGATATATGTTGATATGTCTATTTATGTAAATCTTGATGCACCTTCCTCAATTCAATAAACCGCACCGGTTCATTTTGTCAAAAGGTATGTAGAATTTTATTTTGTTCTATCCAAACCCAAGCAGACATCAATGTACGCTCCACGAAACAGGCCTATGAGATACCAAGCCACAGAGATAGTCAAAAAGGCCAACTAGTAATAACCAATCAGCTCCTTCAATTTAAGCCCTTCCGGATCCTCAAAGAGTATAACAATCCTTTTAGGAAGATCCGATTTGACTTATTTGTGTGTAAGTGATTACCTTCCTCAGTAATTTCTTATGCCAACCTTCATTTATTTGCTTTAATTATAAAGTTAAAATTAAAAATTAGATACTTTTCCTTTAGCCGGGTGCAAGAGTAGATTCGCCAAATGAGGTAGAATTCAGTCACATTTCTTGCAGCGATTTTAAAACGAAAAATCGCCAAATAATATAGAATTCTGCCAAATTACTTTGGCGAATTTTTGCGTGTCCCTGGCTAACTGAAAAGTACCAAAAAATTAACTATTTAATTAAGATAAATAGTCTGTTCAACAACATCAGCTGTATTCATTGGTAATTTGTAATATTCTGGTAGATTGAAGTACCCGACATCATGCCATATCAAAACGTTGCTGTCCGGTGCATTTATGTATGTGGCATAGTAACTTCACTTGCATAATGCTCATGTAAATCTGGATTGGTTCAGTCAATTTCTTGTTCCTGTACCTTGTCTGATTTGATATATTTGATTGCAATGAGTGGAAATAATGATACAGATGCAAAGAAAAAAACTGGTATAAGTTGAATGTATTTCTCTAGTATTTAACAAATGGTTTTATAAAGTTAAAATTCTTTGCATTTATCATAAATTAATATTCATTATCTAATTTTGGTTTTGTTACGTGAACAATAAAATATATATTAAAAAAGAATCATTTACCCTATTTTTTTTATAAGTGAAAAAAAATTCGTGGGTGGAGAACATTCAAGAAACCTTGATCTGAATGCATTAAAAGTATTCTTGAAATTCAAGAATATTCGGTAATCATTTTTCTCAGAAACTAACAATGTTCGAAGGCCCATCTCTGCTTGTGCCCTTGTCTGTTGAGGACATCCCCTAAGTAGCCCTGGGGCCCCTGGACCGAAACTGTGCCGGGGAGAGCAGCACTCGAAAGCCCAAACGGATCAAAATCCTCATCATTTCCTGACCCCCTTTTCGGATCTGACCCCATTGTGTTGGCTTCCCCTTTGACAAAATGGCGGGCGTTCGCCCCCTTTCAACAATTCGTTGTCTGTAATCGGAGAAACCAGCAGAAGCGTTATTATCATTGTGGAGCGGAAGAAGAGGTTGGTTTTTCATTTTTTTTTCAGTAAAATTTCGAGGATTTTTTTTCCCTTCTTTCATTCCTCCTTTCCTACTTTATTATTTTATTGTTATTATTATTATTACTTTCGCCGCATCACTCCCCGCGCGGAAGGATTGATTCGGAGCCCTTTCTTCTCTGCATATTATCATTGGGAGAAATGACTGTGGAGGAAGTCTCGAAGAATAGATCTGGGGGTGTTTTTTTTGTGGGGTAATCCTTTGGGGGTTGGGTGTAGGATTTTTTTCAGTAAGGTGGTTGTTTCGATTGCGGTAGGATTTCAGAATAATTTTTAGGCCAAGGATTGGGGTGTTATCTGTTTTTCTTTGCCATAAAAAAGAACTAAAAGCGAAGAATTTTTCTCTTTTGGGCGGAAGGGAGAAAGCATACACATTACCTTTTCTTCCACTTTTTTTCACTTTGAATTCATAAAGAAAAATAAAAGTTGCTATTTACATTTTTAATATTGTTTGTTTTAGTCGCTGATGGCTTTTGCTTTCTTTTCTATTATCATTTTTATATTTTCAGTGTAATTGAAAGTCACATGGGATTCCACAGCATATAATATTTTATGTTTAGCAGAGGTAAATCTACATATCTTTCTTGACGAGAAAATTTTTTTAAAAAAAAAGTATTCGTGTGTGTGTGTGTGTGTGAGAGAGAGAGAGAGAGAGAGAGAGAGAGACTGGACGTTCACACGCAAATGCTTTAACACCCTATACAGCTGACAATACAATTTAGAACTATTGAATTAGGCACGGATATATTTTTAAGATAAGAAAGTGAACCTAGAAACATTTTCTTAAATGTTCAGTTAAATTTTAATTAATTAAAATTTAAGCGAAATTATGGAGTTTTTCTGTGTTAACTTCTAATGACATTATAGCACAAAGCTTATTTTCGCATCATCTGAATACTTGGCTAATTGTCTTTTTAATTAAATTAAATTCATAACTATGTTAAATCTTTCCAAATTTCTGCAATTTCTTTAAAAGATATTTTTGAATCATTTTTAACAATAAACTTAATTGCTTCAATGAAATTCAAATCGATTTCCTTTTTTTCAGAAAATATTCAATCCCCCAATTTTGTGGTATTGTTAAAGAAAAAGGACAAAGATTCTATTTGTTACATAATAGACTTTCATAGTATACATGAAAAATCGATATGTTAAGAAAGTAATACAGCAAAAGCCAACTTAAAACTCGAAATAGATTACTCAGATATTAAAGCTTTTTTATAGCCCTATGGTATCATGGGATGTGCTCTCTTAAACTAAAAATAAAAAGTGTGAAAGATTATTAAAATAACTCGATTTATTGAAAATTCCGTCATAATTATATGAATATCCGAAATATTTGTCACAATTAAATGCTTGAAAATTGCTAAGATAGTCTTCTTCTCCAACCATAAAGCTATGAATATGCAATTAAGTATAATTTATCTAACACGAAGCATTATATAAGAGATTGAACTAAAATCAATTACAGAAAGTAATCTTAATGAAACATCTTAAGGTAGTTAGTATTGATGTATTCACTAAAATTAAAATTTATCATGTTAAGAAATAATTAAAATAAAAGAATTTTGTCTTGAGGAGGAGAGTATTCAAAATATATAAAACAGAATAAACTATAATACATAAAACAAACCTTTTCTATTCCCTCTTCTTTTCTGGCTGATTCCTTTTTGGATGAAAATATTTACTGAACCCAAACCTAACCGTCTCGATGAATCATAAATTACTGCTTAATTTTAATTTGTTGTTCTTGTATTTTACAACAGAAGAAAAGGAGCAATATACTTCTGTATTTATAGACCCTTGAGCACAAGAATGCAGAAGACTGTCTTCTAGCTCACACTCGTCATAAACCTTTTTTACGGGGCGGACCTCATTCATGCATTTCATTCATTCATCCACAGATCGTGATTTAGATTTGGAACAGAGAACGATCACCTCTGATCCAGTACCACCAGTGATATTATTCTCGACATGGAGGACTTCGTGATCATGACAGATCTTATTGCGAAAGCTACCAAATATACGGAGGGTCTTCGGCTGGCTGGTTCGAACTCGCAGCCCAACAAATGCGAATTCAACAGCCTACCAACCAGGCTATCTTGATCTCGCTTAAATTTAATCCGAAATTTTAATGGAAAAAGGATTTTCTTAACTGTTTTTCGTTACGTCAGTTCCCTTTGCTTGTTTAAGTAAATGGTCAACATCATTACTTTTGTAATGACTTTATTTACAGCATTTTAAAACCACCTCAATTGGCCTTATGACTCAAAGTTTAATAAAGTTTTATTATTAAAGAAGAACTGTTGAAAATTGTACTTATCTTATAATTCATTTATACGAGAATTGCATTATTATTATTATTAGAATCCTATAGATATTTTTCTATATTAGAAAGCTATAAATTTAAACCTGTAGAGAGCACATTTAATCACTTCAGCAACTATCTCCGACTATCCAAGCTAAAATATCTTATTTAAATATAATGTTTGAGGAAAGATTTAGCAAAGTAAATAAACATAAATAATTTTTAAAAATAAAATAATAATAATAAAATATATGTATAAAAAATATTTCATTTAAAATTTATTTTAGAAAAAAAAACAGGCGAAAATTACTCATTTTTTCGAAATTATAATATAGAAAACTAGTCTCATCCTAAATTATCTATCAGTTTGATGAAGACATTCTGAAGCTCCTTTTTCAACATTCTTTCGATGGTCTTTTAAATATACATGAAGCTAGTTAACTCCTTTTCCAAATATTTTCTTCTGGCCATTAGCTTTTTAAAAAGAATATTTTTAGTTATAGAATATTAATAATTGTCTATTAATAATTTTTTTATTAATAATTGTTTAACATATGTTGAGGTTTGATTTCAATCAGTTGCAATCCTTTGAAGAAAATTGTTTCACCGGAAATGTCAAAGAATCATGCAAATGTCACACCTTTCGTATTATTCAGAGTAAACATCTAAACTTTGATATTATCTGGTATTTCATTCAATTTTAGTTAATTTTCATTATTTATTATACCACGTGAAAAAAATTGAAGTTACTTTAAGCAAGTGACCTTTGAGTGGCAGACTGATTAAACAATCGTGTTAAGTAAAAGAAAAAAAACATTAACTACACAATATAAAAAATAATACATAATTTTAAAAATAAATACATTAACTAACCAATAATAGTTTCCTTGCGTAAGCCATTGAGTGAGGTAAAGCGTATTACAGATGGTTTTTATGTTAAATGCAGTGACTTTTGTCCTTAGCACGGATTGGCGAAGCATTTGGTAACCTTAACTACAAAAACAGAGAATCTCGAAAATTCGAGAATCTTGGCTGTATCTGTATTATGACTCGAATTCCAAAATATATTCTAGAACATTCTATACCATGCCACAGACAATAGAAAAAGGAAGAAATGAACGAATCATTTGCCGAACCAAGAAAAAGATTAATTGAGTAAAATTTCTCTTTAAAATTTTAATCTATAGAGAGTTTTTTCCGATCGTTCTGTATTGGTTCTATTGTTTGTTTCTTATGTACAGATATTTGTTACAAGTCCTGTTTTTGTGTAAGCTTTGGTTGTATTTTCTTATCTTCGGTTTTCTGCTTTCTTTTCAATTAAGATTATTTCTTTTTGAACCTGTTAGATATATCCCCGTACAAAAGCCGGCTTTCTAGCACAGAGCGCGTCTTCCTCGTTTTCTGGGAGTCCCGGTTCGGGCATGGTTGTTCTATCTGTGTGCTATCTGTGAGGTGTGTGACAGTGTCCCCCTGTAAAAAGGGGCTGTGCAAGCAAATGTGGTGCGTGTGTAGCCAAGTCGTACTCTTGGCCCTAGTTGGCGCTACTTCCAAAAAACAAGAGACGCTCCTTTCGGCTTAAATCTGATGCTGTATCAGCAGGGGGCTTGTCCATGGCAAGTGCCACTAAGTAACAACAATTTATAGACGGATTTTTCTAAAATAACATCAATAATGTGAAATTCCATACTTAATGCAAAAATAAATTGTGTGTTCATTTTATGGATATTTTATCACTGGAAGATACTTTTACATTTTAAATATGATAATGGTCAATCGTTGGTATGCTTCAGTAAATTATGAGCATAATATAATTTCATTTCAAGGTGTTCCACAAGGAGGACCATTAGATCCAGAATTGCTACATTTCTGCATTGGTAAAGTTCTTACTAAGAAATGTTAGAAAAATGCTTACTAAGAAAGGGTTTAAAAAATTTACATTTTAAACCAAAAACCAAGTGAATATTTTACGTTTTTATGATAATTTTGAAGCATAATATCGCACAAAACTTATTTTTTTACAATATTTTTACAACTCATGGTATGAGGTTTTGAGTGATATCTTTCAAGTTTTTTGTTATTTTAATAATTTCTAAAATACGCAAGAGTATTTTCGAACAACTCCTTTCATTGTTTAATTGATTGAATATATGCTCACAATTCGTTTTGAAGGTAAGAAAAGTTTCTTTTTTGCGTGTACGTTGCTTCTTCTTCAAAAGTAGGAGCATAGCTGAAAAATAAAATAAAAATAGATTAATCAATCCGAGCACATTATACTATAATGAGTTTTAAATTAGAGCTTCGAATCTGTTTTAATTTTTTTCCAAATGTTGCTCTCTTCCAAATAAATGAAAAAGATATAATTTCCTATTTGTAAAACTAACTATTTTTTTTATTAAATTTACTTGTTTTTAAATAATTTTTAATTCAGTATAAAAATCTGAAAAGCTTTCAGTGAAAAGATTATACTTTCCCTTTTATAATAAAAAAAAAAGAAATTTTTACCAGCAAAAATTATTAAATCCATTTCAAAAATGTTTTCAACCATTAACTACAGTATTTATTTATATGAAAATATTTCATTAGGCTATTCTTTCAACTTCAACTATTGGTATATCATGTAAAAGCAAAAGGGACATGGAATAAAAGCAAAGTATTACATACAAAATCCAACAAGCAAACATATGTTTGAGAATAAACTCAATTGCGTTTATCATAATTCCATGATGTCATGCGAGTTGATTTTAAAAGAATCTTTCATTTTCGTGATGAAAAGATTTTAATCCGCAATGAGCCATTGTACTCAATTCTGATGATTCATCACTGCAAGTGTTGACTTTTTTAGAACTTATTTCACCTAAAATAAATTCGAGCACTTTTTCCGATGATATTCCTATATCGATTGGTATGATTAATGATGATATGCTGACTGTTCGCTTAGTCACCAGACTAAAAATTTCATGGCAATACTTTTTTTTGTTTTGGTATTTTCCATTTTTTAATTTTTTGATAGATTTAAACGTTGGCTTAAATGGGCTAGTTATCAGACAAGAGATAATAAATGGAAAATTCGGATCCCGAGTAAATGGAAATTTTCTGAGAGTTTCAATTTTTTTACACGAAATGAACAAAGAGAAAGCACTTTAATTGACAATAAAAATCATTCAATCCCATATTTTGACAGATATTCATCGTTTAGATTCCCTGAGGCCGGAAAACTGATTTCTGAAATTTATGGCTATCTTTTTTTGAACACAATAATTCAAAGTACATTGAATTAGACGCATGAAGTTTGATAAATAATCTTTGCATCAAATTGATAGAATTTCTATTGAGTTTTACATTAAATCTATTTAAAATAAGTCAATCTGTCCAGTTGTCCGAATATAAGGAAATCCAATAATTTCAGTGGAAGGATAGATAGATAAATAAAATTTGAAATGCTGGTTAATGTCTAAAGTGAAGATACTTATTAAATTTAAACCTCCGTCGGTCATTTTCATAAGAATGGTGACTAGAGTTGTAGTTCTGTGTAAAATTATGATTTCAATCCGCAAAAGGGGGGAAGAAGGAGCTGACTGTTTATAATAAAAAAATAGGTGTTCTGGAAATTACCTTTTAACCTCATTCCAATTATTAATCGTCAAAGATCGTACTTAAACACAACCTTTCATAACTACAGAATATAAATTTCATGTTGCTAATGTTACTAATAGCACTTGCCATGGACAAGCTCGTTGCCAGCCGTCAGCTATTTTAAGCCGATTGAGGGTCTCTTGTTTTTCAATATCGCCAACAAGGGCCAAGAATACGACTTAGCTACTTCATGGGTCACATTTGCTTGCAGAACCACTTTTTACAGGGGCCGGGGTGCATATAAACTAACCTTACATTGATAGGAACCTTACAAAAATTTAAGTCCGCTGATTGGTTGGACTCATCCCACGTCAGGACCTGCAATGACCCTACAATGCCTAGCTCTCGAAAGAGGCCTAGAGCTGCAATTGAAAATACTTATGTCAACTTTCCAGCCGTTAAAAAACTGAGAACCAACTAGCTTTGTTACCTGGCGTTTTAAATTATCCAAATTATATCTATTTAGGCCCTAGATAGCTACGATGTGCTACACGCGACATTTCTTAGAATTATCTATTTTTCTCAAAATAAGTAAAATAGCCCAGACCCATAATTAAAAGGTACGTGCAACGTAACTACATTAAAGTTCTCAATAGTCCCATAAATAATATATATCTATTATTTTAATTAACTTAATTATTTTCCAAAAAAAATGCTAATTACCAATCTTCATGACGTTAGAGCTTTATTGCGCTCGTCTAAACTAGTTTCAATTAATTTTAAGTTTTCCCTAAGCTAACAAATTAAAGTATTATTCCAAATTTCGATGTGGAGGTGCTCGTGACCACTTTGTCACATCGCGGCACTCCGAATCATCACGACGTTACCGTTGCCATTGTAAGGTTAATTTATATGTGGCCGAGGTACATTCACACCTTTTTACAGGTAGAAAACAGAAGAACAACCGAACCGGACTCGAAACCGGGACGCCCAGGTCATAGGGGAGAAGCACTATCCCTAAGCCAGGATGCCGGAATAAAATTCATGTAAATTCATAGAATGAAGACCACTATCCAAGTACTGATTGAGTAGCTATATACTAAAAATTTTGAAGAGACCATTCCCTCTTAGTAAAATAGCAATACTTTAACTAGAAAAGCACATGATCTCAAAACTTTATTAACCATGAGGGATAAAAAGAGAAAATGGTATTAAAATTTAGAAATATAAATCTTAGAACTTCTTTTTTCCGCTTAGCCATTCACACATACTTCCCACTTATAAAACAAATAAATCCAGAGAAAATATTGCTTGATAATTTTATTTACAGAGTGAAGAGAAAGCAGGGAAAACCGGCAATGGAATTGTTCTGACCTTTAGAGCTTAATTTAAAACAGGAAGAGCGAATTTTTTATTTCTGTACTTACCCATACATTTAAAAGTCACCTTTCTTACAATTAGAAAAACACAGAATAAGAAAAAAACAGAAATGAATTTGAAAATTATGCAAATGCTTGGTTTAGAAACAGGTGTTCGTTTTTATTTTAGTAAAATAAATTCATATTTCTTAAAATTTTCTTTACAGAAATTAAATAATAATTGGTGGTAATTTTTCAAAAAATGTTTTTAGTCGCAGAATTTTAAGCTTTAAAATCCGTTTCTTTAATACAAGATTTTATGGGTGCAGTTATTCTGCTCATTTATCTTGAAATAAAAAGAAGGTTCTTTAATTTAATCAGGGTGGAATAAAAGAAATGGCAACCCTCTGATAAAATAACTGTAAGAAGAGGTGTTCTGCATTGCCCTTTTGCCATTCTCTTATTTCTGCCAGAAAATTCTCTAATTAAAAGATCAATTAAAAATGTTTTTGCAATAAAGTCTTATCGTTTTTTTAAATACTGATTTGAGCATTGCTTTTACTTTTTAAAGGAAAAAAATTCTAGGTAAACTTTTATATGTTTAATATAGTTTAATCACTACTTAATTGCTTAATCATAAAATAGCTATAAAGTCATTTATCGAAAAATTCTTTTTTTACACCATCATTTCTTATACAACCTAAGTTCTTAATCATTTTGAAGAGCAAAAGAAAGAAGTTCTCCGGAATATCCACTTGAAGATAACCATGAAAACTTGGATGCAGGGGTGCCCACAGCATGTTTTGATGTCGCATGTTGCGACATCAGACGAAATTTGGGGGGGGGATTTTGAAAAAAAATTAGGGAAAAGGGGGAGGACTTTCTCATTATGCATATTCACTTTTTAACTGAATCGAATCAATCTGCACACTTGTATGTGTGTTGTCCTGTAAATTTGTAAGCAAGACTGTTGTTTCTGCGAGCTGTGCTTACACTACTCCAGTGGTCACGTCACGTGGTGCAGAGGGGTTTTATTAGATCATATAGGTGCCTTTTAAATCTCTCAGGACTACCAAACCTGCGTTTACTATACACGATTCTTCTGTCTCTTCCAGTCACCAGCTGTTCTGCGGAGAGGACTATGAGCAAGTTGAAAATAGTGAAAAATCGTCTTCGAAGCAGCCTAGGTGACGAGTGGCTCTCTAGCCTGATGATCCTGTGTAGTGTAGGTGACATTTTAAAAGAAATCCCGAATGAGGAAATATTGAATCGATTTGCTATTTCGACTGAGCACAGAAAAAAACTACTGTTCAAAAAATCATTTGTATAATGAAAATATTAATTTATTAAAATTTATGGAATTATTACGCAATTTTTTTAGCCTGGGGAAATCCGTGAATTATACGGGAATTTTCATTTAAATCTAGATTATCCTTGAATTTTCCGTGGGGGTCGGGGCTCCCTCTCCTTCCATTTTTTATCGTCTTTTATTCCGGTGTTCATGGAACTCGATACTTCGGAAATGTCACAAAAAATATATTTAAAGAAATATACACTATCTATATTTAGAAATACTTTATTGTTACAATTGGTTAGGAAGGTAACAATATTCCCATACTATCCAAGAATTTAAGTATGGATGCCAATTTGTTTGGGGGGGATTTTGCGACATGGACCATGGGGGGGGATGGACACCCCTGCTTGGATGGGAAGTCAACATTGTAATGACTTGAACCTGGTCTATCAAATAAAATGGTAGTGTTTTAAACTCAAAGGTTTTATTTACAGCTTTATACAATAACAAAAACAAAAACACGTCCTCTAGGTTAAATCCTGAGAAATATTTACAACTGGATTGTCAGTTCAGCATCTATGCCGAGGATTCACAAGCTGTTCGCGTATCCGGCTACTGCGTGCAATTCCAGAGATCTACGGATTACTTTCGGTAGGTCTTTCCAACAAACTCGAGATCACGTGGTATCTCTTCAACTTCAGCACTGCTCACAGCTCGTCTCGTTGTCGTATCCGCCCTCGTCCAGTCTCTAGCTAGATCAGCTGGTCTCGTCCACTGGGTCAGCTTGTCTCCCTCCCCTATCAGCTTCTCGACCATCCATTTTAACAGTGGTAAAGCACCACCTCTCAGATTAACATTGGCGCGCTGGAGATGCCGATTGTCCAATCATTCTTCAGGGATACTCCCAATGGCGCGCCGTCATGTCGTGGGAATATTCTTGAAACATCCACCCCTTAACAGAACCTTCATAATAATGAATGTTCGCATCTGCATTCACTAAGCACTTCTTTCTTCAATGGGTCATAAAACGCATATGCTGTTCATTAGGGGAACTTTATCCTAGTTTGGGTGATCCATAGAAGAAATAGTCCCGTCAGGTGTTTTGATACTGTTTGCAGCTTTAATGAGCCTAAAGCCTGTGTGTTCCATTATTTGTGTCCATTCAAGTCCGAAGGGCGACACTAAAAGGGTGAAACACAATGCGCAACAAAGGATGAATAGTATCACCACTGGCTAGAAGTAGCATTGTTCGAACATGTGTCTGTTCCAACAGGGGACTCGGTGACGACTTCTTTACAACATGTTTAATGCACAAGAATACAGTCATTTTCTTGTGAATTAACAAGAACCACCTTAATAGTTATCTCTGATAACTTAGAGAATTACTATCCCGATGAATTGAAATCCCAAAGAATGATTATTTTGATAGCTGATTTGTAGCTGATATTTAGTGAACATAATTCTGGTTATAAGATGTATGTCAGATATGTGTCATAATTTGTTCGTTTAGATTTGGTGTACCATTATAAATGTGCTCCAGTTTAATATCACAGAAAAACTTAATCAATATTTAAATCTAATAGATTAAAATCCTATCTTAATTTCAAAATCCTTAAAAAATTCAAAATGAAGATTTTGACGAAAAATGTACTTTTGGAAATATGGCTAATTTTCATTATCTTTGGCTTTCCAATATAGTTGCCTAATTTTATTTGTTTGTTTAATATCACTATAAAGTAAAAATACTTTGAATTAAGGCTGATAAAATTTGGCATCACCAAAGTGTAGGTATGTATCTAATTTCGTATCAGGAATCTAAAATTCTGGATTAACCTATGGACAGTCGATCCCTAAGATCCCACATCTATGAATTGATTGTCCTTCGGTTTCTACCTTAGCATGCATGTAAACACAATATTTTATTTTTAATACCATAGAAAACATTGGATCACAGTTAAATCTAAAATATACATTCTTACCATATTTTGATCCAAATCTTGAATCAAAGTTTTTGAAGAGTGATCTTTCATTGGCCTTTAATTTTGTTTGCAAATGTTAATGTTTATGTTTGAAAAATGTTAATATGTTTGCAAATTTAATAACTCAAAAAACCAATCTTTAAATAAATAAATTATATCATGTCATCTTTTGAGTACACCTGTGCCATTTTTTTTCAGTCTTTTGGAAAAAGAAACGTTTAAATTTAACATATATAGTTTTTTTAACATGTCAAAACATGATGTTGTTTTTGTTAATGAGGTTTTTGACGTAAGAAAAATTTCCTTTGGCAAAAAATAAAACTATATGTAGGCAAAAAATAAAAATTTTATTATCTACACGAGAACTTCAAAAAAAATCAGCTTTTAATAATGTGCAGCCATTGCATTTACAAAAGCTCTGATTTTAAAAAAGAGTTAATTACTACAGCAAATAACACTAGGAAAATGTCATTTTGAGCACGTGATTATATGAAATGAAATAAATAGGAAGCGTGATATATTTTTATACAATAAATGCGAGACAAAGTTTTTTGGATCGTTTGAAAAACTAAAGTGATTCATTCAATGAAACCATTAAAATGAATAAAAATATAATTTAACTTGCAGGAGCATGTGGTGCTTGGCCGTTCAAGAAGTTATGTTCTGGCATGATAGTTTGAAATATGCATAGCAGATTTCATTTTATCTTTTTTTTGTATTTTTATATTAATTGTGCATCAGCACGTAATAGAGGGAAAAAAATCTCCGAAGATTTCTCTCTAATAAACTTTTGTTTAATTATTGTTAGCAAATGGCTAACTTTTAAAAATTAAGTTCAAATTTTCATTGCTATATAAACTAAGAAACTTCGAATTCTTTTAATCAAATTTTTTTGAAAAGAGAGCATTTTTAGAATTTTTCGCCCAAGGTTCAAGATTTTTTGATAGGAGAAATATTGCACTTTCATCACACACACACACACACACACACACACACACACACACACACACACAC
>JAOUZG010030082.1:7548531-7560463 GCA_026289955.1 Argiope argentata
CACACACACACACACACACACACACACACACACACACACACACACACACACACACACACACACACACACACACACACACACACACATATAATGCCATTAATTTTCCCCTTTATTTTTTTCAAAAACACAAAACTAGAGTCACATGATTTTTTTAATTATATAGATTTTTGTTGTACTTTCGAATTGATTATGTTTCTCTTTGACATTTCTTATAGCACTTGCCATGGACAAGCTCTCAGAGGTAGTCAGCGATTTAAGCCTGATCAGGGTCTCTTGTTTTGTAGTAGCGCCAACTAGGGCCAAGAGAACGACTTTTATTACTCACTCGTCACATTCACTTGCACATACTTTTTTTACAGGAAGGAATACATTCACAGCTTACAGATAGCACACAGAAGAACCACCATGCACGAACCCGGAACGCCCAGATTTCTGGGAAGACACGCTACCGCTACGCCAAGACGCCGGGGCGATACGATTATGAATTTACTAAATGTTTCAGGACATTCCCTTTTAATTTAAATAAAATTTCAATTTCTTATGTAAGAATATGATGATTAAATATAAGTGCAGTGATGTTAAAAGTGTTAAATATGAGTGTCACATTTATCTCCCAACGTGGTTTAAACGAAATGCTCTCCTCGAGTTATTAATCTTAAATTTAATTCCAAATGTAGTATATTTTTTAAAAAAAGTTTTGATTTTGTAGTTAAATAGAGAGGGTTTTTTTCTCTATAAGTACTGAAAAGTATTTTACATCTAAATGCTATTACATAATTTTAATAGGATATACTGTTTACAAATCCCCTTTTAGGACATTTTTTCAGATACTTTATAGACTGCACCGGCACCACCAAGCACTTGATACATATAGGTAGAAAATATTGAAATTATTTATAAGAAAAATACTCAATTATGTTCAAAAACTTGGAGATTTTATTTCATAACAAAGAAAGAAATGCAGATCGAAACAATTTATTTGGTGCTGCTTTCAAAATTAATAACTTGGTAAATTGCTTTTTTATCGCCTTTTTCTTAAGTCTTAAGTATGAATTCTAGTTTTCTTTTATTATTATGATCAAGTGCCTTTGTCGATAGTCACTGTACTACTTCAAAGCTTGAGAATCATACTCTGTAAGCAAATTCTATCTTTAATATTAAAAAAAGGGGGAAAGGCATATGTAGATCAGGGAAATACACTAGCTGTGGGAAAGCTAGAATATGATATTTTGGCAAGTACCTGAACTGCACATAATTTCTGGATAAGACATTTAGGATTTTGCCTTTGTAAATGCAATGGCAACATGTTATTAAAAGCTGATTTTTTTTTGAGATGCTTGTGCAGATAATAAAATTTTTATTTCTCGCCTACGGCATTTTGATGACGGCAACAAGTCTTATCCCAAAAACAACATCATGTTCTGACATGATAAAAAAGACGCATTGTTTTATTTGCACATCTCGTAAACGATTACATTCTTCTTGCCGGCCTCCTGACATAGAGTTAGCGTATCTTCTTTGTGATCTGCGCGACCCGGGTTCGAGTCTCAGTTAAACATGTTTTTCTTCTGTGTTCTATCAGTAAGGCGAGTTAATGTCCCCCTGTAAAAAGGGGGTGGGCAAGCGAATGTGATGAGTGAGTAGCGAAAGTCGTATTCTTGGCCCTAATTGGCGCTACTACAAATAAGAGACACTGATTAGGTTTAAATAACTGTCTGCCTAAGCGAGTTTGCCCATGGCAAGTGAAATAACAAACAACAAAATTTTTCAATGTACGAAATTCGAAAATTAATTGCAATACGAAATTTGGCATCTTTCCTCCTAAACGAAACGATTTAATTATATATTTTCTATATCTACATGGATACCCTATCCAGGGTACTGGTTAACAAATTTGCAGAGTAATAAGCTGCCTTAGAGCCATGTAATTTAAGGCGACCACTTTTTTTTTGCAGTATTTGAAATTTATTTAATTTTGTGCTTTTGATTGATTACGAAAATCTGATTCTTTCAACTTATTTAAATATTGTTATTTTTGTTCTCGTGTTCTGATTTACAACAGAATGAGGAATTCAGTAGCTTCTGAGGGTATGGACCCCTGAGCACACGAGGGCAGTTGTCGGACTTCTAGCTCATACACAAACCCTGTTTATAAGGTGGCTTTCATTAATTCATCCACAGTTCGCCATTTAGATCTGGAACAGAGAATGACCACTTCTGATCTAGTGCCTCCAGTGGTATTATTGTCCACATAGAGGCCGTTGTGGCCAAGACAAATTTAACGTGCGCCAGCCACCACATATATATACACACACACACATGGAGGATCTTCGGTTGGTAGGGTTCGAACTCGCAGCCAAAAGGATTCGTATCCAACGTCCTACCAACCAGGATATCCTGGTCCAATTATTTAAATTAAAATTAAGATATGATCAAATTAATTGTGGAACATCTGTCTAATGTCTATCCTAATTAATTACTGTAAGCAAATTTTATTTTGGATCTAGTTGGAATATAATTTTGACTTGTTAACCCTTTGTAACTTAACTGCTTTTCTCATTCCACAGAAACTGGCTTAACTTAGTTACCCTCAAAAAATAATTAATGAGTTCCCATCTTTTTGATAGCAGTGTTTCTTGGGATAAAATAAAAATAATGAGAGTTGAATTGTTCACATTACAGAAACAATTTTTTAGAAGCATCGCATAGGAATAGGGGAAATATACAGAAATGCTCAACGATTATATTCAGATTCTGGTGCATAATTAATGACCTTGAATACAACTCAGCTCAATGCCCTTAAAAATGAAGCTAATGCACTGATGATTTATTTCAAATTCATCTCACGTTTCTCGACAAATAGAACAAGAAACTGAGTAGAGCTATAAAGGCTTCATATTGGAGAACACTAATTGATCTTCACTCCGATCTTATGTCATTTCCCACGCCACAAATCAAAAGAAATATCACAGGTGGCCGCCTCCAGACTCACTCTACGATGAGTGATATTGAATGTAATTGACAAAATAATAAGCGGATAGAATTTCATGTGATTCATAATTAATGATTGGGAATTCCGGATGTCTATTTAGTCGTCAAACGAAATTACTAATTAAGTAATTATCTGAGCTCTTTTAAAAATATTTTCATCAACTTGAATGACATATTTTTTAAAAAATGAAAGAATTAATAAAAAAGTTTGAATTAAATTACAGAAAAAATTTTCAGTCTGCAGTGTTGAAAAGACATGCGTATATATTAATATCTACGGAAAATAATGAAATAGTTGTTGGAGATGTGGCAGTAGATTGAGATGGTTGATAATATTTGATAGTTGGTTTAGATAGTGGTTTAAAGAGCTGATTATTTGCTATTTTTACAGGTGTGCCTGCTATTTATCCCACGTTTTAAGGAAATGTGTCGAAATGAGCATTCAATTGCAGGTTATCTTAGATAGAATTTGACTTCTTGATCTCAAGAAGGACGTTCAAAAACTAAATGATTGCTTAAAGAGCAAAAATAAACAAACCAATTGTTAATAAACCAGATTTTCAACAGTTATGTATCAATAGTTCAACATAATTTAGCCCCAGTTTATCAACTAAATTTTGTCTCATTGTATATAAAAATGATATGAACTGGCAGCTACAGCACTTATAAATTCTTTGTATTGCATATGGACTGTTTCAATCGCAGTTGTAATACAGGTATGATGGACCAAAGCGTAGGTATCAGATAAATCGAGGTCGAAACGTCCCAAACTTTTACGAAGTTAAATTTGAACACTCCAATATAACATTTAAATTCATTAATATCCTTAATACATTTATGTAATGTATTAATATAAAAATAGCATATTATTATACATAGTGTAATATATTAAAAATTATTGTAGATGCAACAAATTTGATTCTAATTGAAAATTAAAATGCCAAACTGAATATTTGCTTATTTAAACATTGAAAACATCTCATTTCAATTTTTCATATTTCCAAAATCTTTACTGTTTAATAGAAAATGAGAGAAAAATGATTAATTTAAAAATTGAATAATCATATAGTTGATATAAATGGATATGTTCTATACCAGAATTGTTGTAAGTCCCTTTTCATATAGACCGTTGTATCTTATGGCACTTGCCATGGATAAGCTCGCTGAGGTAGTCAGCGATTTAAGCCTAATCAGCTTCTCTTGTTTTTGTAGTAACGCCAATTAGGGAAAGGAGTACGACTTTTGTAACTCACTCATCACCTTTGCTAACACAGTCTCTTTTTACAGGGGGGGGGGACGTAGAAAGAGAATCATGCCTGAACCAAGACTCGAACCCCGGACGCCCAGATCACGGGGAAGATGCGCTACCCCTATGCCAAGATGCCGGTATAAGCATCTAATTATTGTTAAAGGTTTACCTTTAAATTAAACGCAACTGAAGTTTCTGGAAATCAGCTGGTCGGCAAACACGGCTAGTAGTTTATATCTCGAAGATCGAAAATTTCTTACTTGAGAATCCTTTTATCTCAACATCATAGAATTTATGTAAATAACACATATAATTTATAGCCATCAAATATTTTGCTCAATTATAAGAAAAGACAAGTTTCTTGCCGGCTTTCTGGCTCAGAGGTAGCGCGTCTTCTTATTGTTCTGGGAGTCCCAGGTTCGAGTCCCGGTTTGGGCATGGTGGTTCATCTGTGTGCTATCTGTGAGGTGTGTGACTGTGTCCCCCTGTAAAAAGGGGCTATGCAAGTGAGTGTGGTGAAAGTGTGTAGCTAAGTCGTACTCTTGGCCCTAGTTGGCGCTGCTTAAAAAACAAGAGACGCTCTTTTCGGCTTAAATCTGATGCTGTATCAGCGGGGGGTTTGTCCATAGGCAACTGCCATAAGTAGCAACAACAAACAGATTATTTTCTGCATTTCTACAGAATGGTTTTATTTTGCACATTGATTCTAAAACAATACAAAAGATATTTTTTTCTGTTAGGTGGCGTCAGACAAAACTACCCCTGTGCCAGGACGCCGGCTCGTGCAGGTCGAGTACATTATTTCCATTCGATAATTATCAAACAGAGCAGCATATTTTGTATCATTTACCGTATTTATTAACCTGTATAGCTAACACGTTCTATTTTGGATCTTAGAAATTTTGATATCCATGAAATTTTTCTATCTAGAATTTGCACAATTGCTTGGTAAATCGGAACTTCAGATGTTTCTACAATATCAGGTACTTTTTCTCTGTTTTACAAAAATCGAAAACTTAGTTTTAAATTTAGTTTACAATTAATTTTTCATATATTACCACTTAGTTTATTTTATATAACATAACAAACCATTATGTATGCATCGCCGGAAGGTAATATTCTTTGATTCAAGCTTGAAATCGATGTGAATTAAGCTTACTACTTTTGTAAAAACTCTATCAATTAGAAATTAATAACCCAATTGAATCCCCCTCCCGACAAAATCTATAAGAAACCCATAATAGCAATATTTTATTGGTTTGAATTGCTGAGTGTTGTTACTTATGGCACTTGCCATGGGCAAGCCTCCTTCTGATGCAGCAGCAGATTTAAGCCGAAAGGATCGTCTCTTGTTTTTGAAGTAGTGCCAACTAGGACCAAGAGTACGACTCACCACATTTGCCTGCAAAGCCTCTTTTTACAGGGGGGCATATTCACACATCTCACAGACAGCACACAGAAGAACAACCATGCTCGAACCGGGACTCGAACACGGGACTCCCAAAACACGAGGAACACCCGCTGCCTTTATGCCAGAAAGCCGACGAATTGTTGAGTGTACTATTAAGAACAGGTCCTCTCAGTTTATTATTCAACTATGCTAATCTTTGATCGAACATTAAGACACCTTTTAAAAATTCCACATAACATATTTTTTTTTGAAAATTATCCTTAAATTATGACTACTAAATACGTATTAAAAGGCATTTTTCAGTAAAACTATTTTTTCAGATAAATTTATATTTTTCGAAGAATAATGCATTTACTGATCTAGAATTTTCACCAATAACTCTTTTCTATATATAACTTATGCTTACGAGAAATTACAAATGCATCTCATATGAATGTAACAGAAAGTAACAAATATGGGTATTGATTCCATTTTTCTCCAAGTCAAAAATACTTTTGCTTTCCGTTGGGCTCCGCGCATTCTGTAAGGGAAAACGTGCATAAATAATTTTGATTCGCTGTACTTGAGAGGGATTCGAACCCAGCAGGACAAATCGTCAAAGGGTATTTTTGACAATCATTTGTTGAAGCAGAAGTCAAAGCCCCCCAGATTCGTTCCGACAGATGTGGTCCACAATGGATATCTATGGTCCAGCACTTGACCCCGACGACTGCTTCCTTTTTAGTTACAAGTGACTATTGTCCGGGGGTGTATTCAGACTCGAGTGGTGGACATGCAAACGGACTCCGCCCCCACAGCGAGATGCAATGAAGCAAAAAGTGTTCATTGAACTGTTCATTGGATATTTATCCTCCCCTTTTCCCAAACGGACAAAAGCTCAGCCGATGGGGATTTCGGAACACTGACCTCTTTCGGCTGAAAATTTCGATCCGAAACTTAATCAGATTATTCCCTTATCGATAGAAGCGATATTTATATCGATATTAAACTGTAACTTTTGATTGCATTTTATTGTTGTGTCTTTCCATGATTGACATATTTAAAGTCTATATTAATAAATCATGTGAAGTTGTATGTCATAAAAAACAGCCTGAATATTTGATTTAAAATAAACAGCTCAGAATTTATCGCTCAGTTTATCTGAAGTTTGGAACGATTTCCCTCAGTTTTGCACCTAACTCGGATGTTAAATTATTTAAGATTGAAAATTGTATGAAAATTTTCAATCTGTTTGGAAGATATATCTAAATAAATTTATTAGAATGAATATCATTACGTTTTCAGTTAATAAGTGCGAGTAGATTTCCTTTTTTTTGCTATTAAACATGATCGTGGAATTTTCGATAATTCAAATAAGCCTAATTTTAATTACCCTTATAATGTTGTTTTATGACTCCTAGTTTGCTATCAAAGGTCAAAAATATCTACAAAAGTAAAAAGAAGTTTGAAGAACTCTTTTATAAGCACAAGTAGGCGCCACAATAGAAATATTAACTTTCTTTCATTACCTCAAAAGAATGATAATATAAAACACACTCCGTTATGTAGTAGGTATTGTAGGGTAGATATTAAAAGATTTGAATTGAAATCATACTAGTCAACAGTCGAATATTTTTTATAAGTTGAAAAAAAAAAAGCTACGGTTGTTATATTCCTAAAACTTATTCAAATCTTAACACAATGTGGTGTGGTTTTTTCTTTGCAATATATTGAAGAAGATCGTTTATGCATTTTAGATACCCTATATACAGGGTTCAGAAAGAGGAGTTCAGAGAGGTAATAGTAGGCATCAGAAGGCTAAAGTATCACCTTATAATGTGGGGTCCCAGACGATGTTTAGTAGGTGAAAATCCCAAAAATATCGAGTTGGAAAACTGTAAAAAATTAATAAAAAAATAAAAAATAGTGTTCCATGATTTTTTTACAGTGAAAGCCCATTTATAAAAGTTTTTCCCTTGCTGATAACATTTAGATTTGATGATATAGAGGGCCATAAATTAATGGTAACAAAAAATAGTTTAAGACCCATATTTTCAAAAATTTTAAACTTGAAGAAAAATAAAAGGAATTTTATATTTGATATTTTGATTTAAGAATGTAGTGTGAGAACTGCGAAGATTTAAAGATATTCAAGAAAAATTAAAATGATAATCAGAAAACATGGCTGTAACGCCAGTGCCGATGTTAGTAGAGAGTGTTGCCAAATTCAAAAAACAAATTCAGCGCAGAGATAGTAGGCATAAGCAGATGTAAAAAATTGCCAGAAAACATAGGGTTGCAAGTAACGTTTATTCAGTGAAAATCGAAAAAATGTACGTCGGAAAAACAATGAGTCTGGCCCTATAAATGCGAGAATTAAGAACAAAGTAATCGGAGAGAGGCCTTCTCATATGTAAATTTTGCAAAAGTTCGAGAAAAATAAAAATAGTGAGAAAGTGTTCATTAATGAGCGTTGAAGAATTGATGGTCATTCGCAAACAACAAGTCAGATTTCACGAATTAACTCAAATATGCTGGTACTCTATCATGAATTAACCAAATATTCTGGATTAGAATTATCGGTGTTCCCTGAAGTAAATATAAAGGAACGTCTGGAAGAAAACATGGCACCCTTTGTCACTGAGGCATTTGAGCAGAGGATATGATCCCAATAGATGACTCTGCACAGATGTTAATATCAAACTTGAGTTGTATATTCAACGAGATATTGATGTGGGGATTTTTGAATGATCAAATATTTGCGTTGAGCATGTTTAACACACCTTTTCTCGAAAAGCAGGCTTCATCAAAGAATAGAACTATGGTAGAAAGGCGAGTTTCTTTCTGTGTGGCATCAAGAATTCAGCGTGCGAACTCCACTCGATTTCCAATTTTCATAGAAAAATGTTACCTGACCTGAACGAAATCGTTCACATCACAGATATTTGAATATTGGATTCGATTTAAACCGTAGCTTCTTTTTTTTCGATTGAGTTTTCGAATATTGCTCATTTGAAATTAGAAAAATAGAGCTGCAAAAAATATTAGCACGTAGTAACACTTTAATAAGATCTTTTAATAGTTTTTAAACCTTTTGCAAGCATTTTTAAACATTTATTACTTTTTATCAGAGTATTCGTGACTGCTAATTATTTTTTTCACTTTTTAAATGAATTTTTATTTAAAAATAATAACAAAAAGATACATAAGAGGCACCAAAAAATTGACAACCCCCCTCCTTATGTATACATACTTGCAAACACAAAGTTTCATTAAATAAAGCAAACAAATGGGTGAAAACATTTTCGTTTTTATGAAGATTGCAAAAGTTATTAAATTTTTCTCCATTTCTCATAGAGTAAAAATACCATATATTAAGATCTTCCTCATTCATTCATCTGTACTAAAAAAGAAGTGTTTAGTGATTAAAATTTTCCCATATATATATTGAAAACTGAGTGATATTTGTTTATTTAAAACTATTTTATGGAATTAAAATGAGATTTAAAATTAGATATAAGACATTCTACCCATTAATTCACGCATTTTTAAATTCCAAACCAATTATGAAAAAATTAAATGAAAAAACTAGTAAGAAAATATATAAATCCATCATCACTCTGCACTATGCATAATTTGAAATTAAATAGGCTGTTATGAAAAAATACACAAAAATCATAAATCCCACTTTTATATAAATAAAATTTATGGGATAATAATAATAATCGATGAGAAAAAAAGGAATATTCAAACAATTTGTGTAGTCTAAAATTCCTGCTGCTCAAGAGCAAAGAAAGAAATACTAGTAAAAGATTTATGAATCCATTATTATTTACTCAATAAAATAAGTCTGAAAGTGTTACAGTGTATAGTGGTCGGGAAATTACACGGAAATTGTATTCCAATTAAATTTTCTTTTGTTTGGTTTATAAAATATTCTAAATCGATATTTAAATACCCCACAGCTAGAATAACTTAACAATAAATTTTCCTCATTGATAAGTAATGGCGAAAAAGCATGGCTGGAATTTTAATCCTCTTTTCAGTCTGACACTACAAGTAACCTGAGGTTAACTATTTGAGGTCTCCGCCAAGTATTGCTTACGAAGTTTAAGCCATCTGCTAAGTAAATTTCGTTTTAGAGTCACTGCTCAGGTTTTTAAACAGAAGCTGAGGTCGTAAAAAAAGCTTTGGTGTCTTTTAAAATGTAGATTTTACGATTTTATGTCAAGATAGCTTCACTCGTCGACTCGTGAGAGACTGGCAAGGATGATTTAAGAGTGACATCTGCCTAAAAAGTGAGCGACCTTCAAACAGTGACTGATGAAATGATCTCAACACATGAAAATGCGATCCAGTTGCTCTTTGAGCTTTTCAACAGAAGAAACTCACAGTTTTAAAAAGGTTGGAAATAATCATTCTCATAAATTTATAGATACCATCTTCACATACAAGGTAGATGACAGTGTTAGGACAAATTGAATTTATTAATAAATTACGATATATTGATAGAAAACTTTGCTTGATTATTCAAAATTGATACTATAGATTTATAAAAATACCTTTTTGTTGTTCACTTATCAGCTTTTGCATTGATAGCAGAATATTTTCTGGCAATTTAAAACTTACAAGCATATATGCGTAATATACAGTCTATCAAATTTTGAAGAATATAATCGAAGAAATTTTATAATAATTTTTAAAGCGAATTTAATTCTATTTAAAATTAAAGATGATTGATAAAGAAGATAAATTCATCTTTAATAAATCGTAAAAAAAAACTCAAAAGCTTTCAGGTTCAATGAATTTCTTCTATGAATAATAAAAAAAATTGTGATATTAAAATTTATCTTTGGGAAGGGGCATTGTTTAAAAGAGTTTCTGTTGCTATTTAAAACTAAGCAAACAGGAATGTAACGGAAGAAAAGGATGCTGCAAACTCCTTTTTACTTTCAAAATTTCTGGCAACCCTTTTTGTAAATTAATATTCAGTTTAATATCACCCTATGGCCAGTTGTTCAGAGAGTCAGTTGGACATGAAATTGACTCCAACTCGCAATTTCTGGTTTAATTTTAGATTTGATAACCAGATGAATATGATTTATTTAAAAATAAAAGAAATTTATTCATTTATATATAGCATTTGAGTAAACTTATAAAAAACACTCGCGATGCATTTAATTTCCAAATGATTTAAAAAATTATGAGATTATTTCTAATTACTAAAATGATTGCTTTACTTATGCTTTATATATTTTATGTTTTATTATTACTTATGTTTTATATATTTAAACTTTTGTTTAATTAAAGATGCATTAATTCTCATCAGATATTATTCAAATTATTTTGTAACTTCTTGCTGTCTGAGATTCAAATTTTTTCCGTATGTGATTCGATATGCGACTTACTTGATTATATATAATATTTAAACAATAGTAGACGTAATGCGATGGAAGGACCGCTGTAACCTAGAAGTACGGCTTCAGCTTTGTAATCGAAGGTTTTCGGGCATGAACCCGGTGCGCACACTTTGAAAGGTGGGTGTGAGCTTAAAGATTATTCTTGTCATCTGACAACGGCTCGAAATTAGAAAGTTTGTTACAAAGTAGCCCAATACTTTTTTAAAAGTAAGTTCAGCTAAAACATAAGGAATCAAAACCAAGACATAAAACTGAATTTTTGTTGAAAATTTTTTCTTACTACAGAAATGTTAAAGTAATTAAAATGCAATAATTATGGAAATATTAGTTACCATAAATATTATATTTATAGGTATCATATATATTATTTTCATATCTATTATATTTATAGGTATTATATTAATATTCTTTTATTTAAAAGATGTTTTACTTGAATTTAAAAGAACTGTGTTGGCATCGTATCTAACTTCAGTAAAGATTTAAGATATATTTGTTCTGTAGTTTGGTTTGGTTTTTCATTTAAGTTTAATTTTATGGCGCTAGAGTCACTTTTGGCCATACCGCGCCAGATATATGCTTTGACATCAGGCCATATTAAAATAGGTTGTTACTTAATAATCGTTCTGTAGTATAAGTGAAGGAAATCTAAGTCTGTTATGGTATCAAGAATATTGTTCAATCAAATGTAAAAGTATGCAGGTAAAACTGAAACTGAAATGGAATAGAATATCTGCTATGAAATAGAAAACTGGAACCTTAATTCAAAAGAGAAATAAAGCATAAATTACTTTTGACATCCTACTGATTGAAATTTTTTTTTTTATATTTCTCTTTATATATGTAGATTATAGAGAGAAGCAGCATTATATATATATATATATA
>JAOUZG010030082.1:7560563-7577734 GCA_026289955.1 Argiope argentata
ATATATATATATATAACACTGCACTTCTAAGAATAATGAAAAATCTCTTTATATATTTCTAGTAATTATTTAAGGTAAGTATTTATATGGATGCATTGATTTAATTGTGATTTATTTCATGATCCTTAATAATGCATATCTTATTGTACATAAGTGTAACTGAAATATCAATTTTTTGCATCTATAATAGTTTCAAAACTTGATCAATGATTTACAATAATCACTTTTGATTAAAATTTGTCAATGAAAATGTATGTCTTCAACTCCACGTTGCAAACGCATGTCTAAGTTATCAATCACAATGTTTAACTAAATTTTATTTCATAGTGTAAACGTTTTCGAAAACTTTTCTTACTTATTCAAATATTTTCTTAGGCAAACTGTCTGTTATATTTTTAAAAAAACATACGATATATTAAAATTATCTGATGTAATATTTTTTATCTTTTTAATCAGAAATAAAATCAGGAATTATTAAGAGTTCTACAATTAAGCATATTTTTATTTTCTTGAGTATAATGTTTTACATCAAGAAGATTTCGATACATTATTTGATGTTTGATAATTCTAACCTTCCAAGAGCTTACAGTGCTAAAGCAAGTCATATCACTAATTTTCTGACTAAGACACACGAAAAAATAACCGAATGGTCGGCAACAGCAACACTGGAGGGAACTGTGGTTGAGTCGTAAGGGCCCTCACCGACCACGGTACAACCCTTCACTAAGGAAGTACGTCCTGTCCTCGATGGGAGGAACTAGACCTTCACCTTTTCGCGTATCCTCCAGGGGTCGATATCCAATTACTATGTCAAAAGCATCCCATCCTCATTTCGAGGAGCTCCCCCGAGAGTGTACTGCGCTAAAATTAGTCATAAGTCATTAAAAGGCTAAAAATATCTAAATTTCTTTATAAATGCTGAAAAATAAACAAGATTTGGTTAAAGTTTTTTGATAATTTATTTAATTGCTAAATTTTCAAAATGGAAAACCGTTTCAGTCTAAATATTATTGGAATACATTATCCAGTTCCTTAAAGGCTATATTATGAAATTAAACACACTCGCGCATTTTGAATAATGGGAATTAATAGGGAAGATTACATCTTTTTGGATCATTAATTGAGCTTCCAGAAGTGATTTAGTTTCTAGGGTTGTATCCAAGTCACATGACAAAGATAACAAAGTAATATGTCATCTGATGTCTGGCAACGCTTTTTTATTATGGTCTGTTGTGACATCATGTGCTTTTTTTTCCTATGAGAGGATTCTAAAATGGAATTTAGTTTTTATTTTTATAGTGAGGCACGTGAATGAGCTGATTCCTTTATGACAAACTTAATTACACAAACTTTAAAAATCATATATCTTAATAGTTTGCAATATTATCTTTGTTTTTTCAAACAGTTTCATCAAACTTAATCACATAAGCCAATTTACTTCTAATTTCAGCATCTTATCACATGTTTATTATATATGCTATTTTATAATACTTTTATTTGTTTCTTTTATTATCTTAATAGCTGGAACCACAGAAACATACTAGAGGATGGAAGTTTGCATTTTAGAAGAATTGACAAAGTCTTGATTTGAAGTAGTCACTGTAATAAAAGTAAGAATATTCAAGACTTCCTTATAATACTTAATTATGAAATATACTTGAATAATTGTTAAACGAATAATTATATTTCCTAGTTACCACGAATAAAACTTTGGTAATTTTAGAATATTTGTTTTTATCGAATAATTTAATAGTCTGATAGGTATGTTAGAATACTTTGGTATCTAGTTCGGTAGGTATTTGAATGACTACGGGTGCAATTCGAATGATGGTTAATTACCAGAGCCGGTAGAAAAATTGAAATGTTTTGGTGACTCAGTCCAACGAAATTTCGTTGATGCAACGAGGGCAATGCCGTCTTCTGCCTCGCCCTCCCAGGTCCCTACCTATCCACGATTCATCAAAACACAGCATCAATGGCCTAGCCTACAGGTGCCTAAGCCTAAGGCGCGCCTGCTAAGGCCAGCTTACGAAGGTCCAAGGCTGCACAACAAACACGGCACGCTCAATGCAGACAAGGGAGGTAGAGGGGGGGGGCAAAAAGCGATCCTTTTCAGCTCGGGGTGTGCGCCGCACAATCAAAAGACGGACGGCCAAGTGCAGGGTAGGGTAGGGTCTGGGAGTGGGTGTCCCTTTTTAAGAATATCAAGCTTTATTTTATTTTTTAATGGGATAAATAATTACCCCTGTCGGTCCTAGACAATCGACTCTAAAAGAGCAGCGATTTATGTCCTGGTAATCAGTGTCCTGGAGGAGGGATGGAAGTAATCGAGGCAGTGCCATCTTGTTATGGGCTCGACGGGCTCTGGCTGTTGCCACGTTTTTTTCTATTCCTTCTTCTTTCCAGGGGTCTTTAACAGTTTATTGCTGCAGCTTCGACCTTCCATGTTTTGAATTTATTAGAGGGCCATTCCTTCGACAAGGGGTAAAAGAGCTCTTTATCGATGGACCTTTATTGTTGAGCACCCATTGTTTACACTTATAAATTATGCCTTTGAGCATCGGTGCAACCCGTTGGTATGGGTGCGCTTTTATGGCGAGACTCCATGACTTGACATTACTCTTGAGGATGCATTGCTCCGATCCATGGTCTAGTTTATGGACTCGATGGAACACCTCGAGAGTCATTTTCAGTGTGTTGTTCTTAATGACCAAATTACTTTACCACTTGCTGCCCAATTAGTACTATGGTGCAAAATCAGATGTAGAAATTCAAATTTAAAATTTTTATCGGTGTTATACCTATTATCATTCATATTTTTTACTAAAATGCATCCTTTATGTCTGCCATGGGCCATTAAAGCTTCATATTGTGAAAGTAACCCTTACATTCTTTCTTTGACGAAATACTAGAAAATTTATTCTTCACCTGTGGACACATATTATTTTTATTATTATTGAATCTCTCTCTCTCTCTCTCTCTATCTATCTATCTATCTATCTATCTATCTATATCTATATCTATATCTATATATCGATATCTATATATCTATATATATATATATATATATATAAGGACAACAAATATAAAATAGAATAATTTTAGGAGAAGAGTAATTTCGATTATTATGGCACCTAACCTGCTACAAATTAAAACAATGAAAATATCACAAAAATAAATGCTTTTTTAAAACTATTGAAATAATATATAGATATTTAGAGAGTGCTCATGCTGCGACTGATGTCTGAGGATGACCCTTGAGAAAGTCTTCAGGTCGCATTACTTTTACTTTTGTTTCGGTTTTGTTCTGCTTCATTTTTACTTTGGTCTCTCTCTCTCTCTGTATATATATATTTATATATATATATATAAGAATCGATGAATGAGTAGATAAAAGATTTATTTTTTTATTGTATCTCTATACATGATACCGGAAAGCAGGTTATATATTTAAACGATTTTTTTTCCTTCAAATTTGCTCGTTGTCCATTCGGATATGTATCTGAATAAATATCATATATCCAACACGATGTCCTTAGCATGCATTTATCTCTAAATGACTAACATAACTTAAAAAAAACGAATTTAATAAAGGCTTATTTATGTTAAAAACATGAATGTTAAGATGACCTTAAAGCCGTATAAAATCTTGATTTCTTTTTAAATATTTTTTTTAAATATATTGGTAGAAAAATTATTTAATTTTTTTTCTAAAGATACATTAACATACATTCAAAAGATAATAACATACCAAAATATAAAAAACATATATTTTTTAATTCTTTGAATAACTTCGAAAAATAAACCGAGAAAAAAACAAAATGACATTTTTGTTTCAAAACATGGCTAATGAGAACACAAGTCGTTGAAAATGGTTTAATATACAATGTATTCTAAAAATAAATATTATTAATTTCAACACTGAAGTTCATTAGTTCAAGTTTTCGTTTTAGTTGATGAATGGAAAATTTACATTCATATTTCAAAATTTAAACATTAATTCACTATGTAATCATTACTGAATTCGTAATAGATTATATAGAATAATAATAGAAACGAAGAGCAGAGAGATACAGAATCACCGAGCAGCAAAAAATTATTCTTCCGTTTAATGTCAATATATGTTCACATATTTCCCAGGAAATCTATCAGAATATTATTCAAATTAAAGAAATGTCGAATTCATCAAATAGTTGATTGTCTTTTATTATTATTATTATTATTCACGTATATAAACTCGATAACTCAAGACGTTGTAATTTTGATAAATGAACTTTGAGTTTCCCGTTTTAACGCTGAAAATGTAGATCTTTATTACATTATGAATCATGACTATCAAACGGTTAACCGTCTGTCGATCTCTTCTTTCAAAGGTATGTAAAAGCGACCATTAATGAAATTAAGGACTTTAATGCATGAATTTCGGCTTGTGATCTTATGACTGACAATAGTTCTGCATCAACTTTTAATCTCCCTCGTCCTGAAAAATCTTCCAAAATGAATATTTAGTGTTCTGGTTCTTACTCATTAACATTAATCCAGAGATTAATCATACACGAAACGAAAAATAAATGTCATCGCGTGCTACTCCTCTTTCTTAACTATTATTCTCTAACGACATGAGATTAATAATCAATAAATACGAGTATTTTCATTTAAGGGCATACGAGAAAGCTTGATGAGTTTACTCTTACTGTTTTTTTTTTAATGTTAGATTATTTCCTCAGTTTTTCCTCAGTTTTCCTCAGTTTTTCCTCATGGAAGTATGCGGTAACCATTTGTTTATTGCTTTTTTTGTGACATAAAATTGCTATCAGGGAAATAAATTTCAATACAAAATCTAATAATAATATGGGATGGATCTCCTTTTTAAGTTTCGAGGAAACATTTTTACAATTCTCTGTTACAAAATATTTGAACTGAGTGCAGAGAAATTTGTAATAAACTACAAAATAAATATAGAGAATTTAAAAAGGGGTATATAAACCAGGAGGTAAATCTATAGAATGCTTATGGGACACGAAAATTTGATACAAATTTAAACATACAAGGATCAAAGAAAAATTACTTTAAAACAATGTTCAGATGCTTTTATTGCAAATTATGCTTAATGGCTTCAATATTTCAATTCCATAGGGGTTTGTGTTCAATTGTCTGAATAATAAAACTCTGATATATATTTTTTTAAAAAAGAAGTAAAGGTGAGAAATTTTTTTTTCTTGGCATCACTGAGCAAAAACTTAATTTATTATCAGATCAGAAGATGATGTTAGCTTGGGAATGAGGTAGACAAAAATCCGTTGGAGAAAAATTGAAATTTAATTATCTGCACGAGCAAGTCAAAAAATCAACCTTTAATAAAGCGTTGTCATCGAATTTACAACGCTTTATTAAAGGCCTATAAAAATTATTTAAAAATATTTATTAAACTTTATTAAAGGTTTATAAAGGCTGATTAAAAAAAAATAAGTTAATGTCTACAGCAAATAAAGAAAAATGTCATTTTGAGCACGCGATTATATGAAATGAAACAAATAGGAAACAGGATATTTCTTTAAACAATCAATGAGAGACAAAGTTTTTTTGGATCGTTTGTAATACTAAAGTGACTCAATCAATGAAACCATTAAAAAGAATAAGAATATAATTTAATTTGCACGAGCACGTGATGCTTGGCTGTTCAAGAAATAATGTTCTGACATGATGCATTGAAATATGCACAGAAGATTTCATTTTAATCTTTTTTATTTTCATATTCTCTTCTCATTATATCATTTATTCGTCATTCATATAATTAATGGCCAAAGAATTCTTTTTTCTGAGCAATTCAATAATTTCGAATTACATCTCCATTAAAATATTTATTCACACTTTTGTAATATATATGTATATATTAATAAAAAAAACTTAAAAGGAATAATTTTAGATAAAAATTGACTTCGTCGAAATTCAGCAAATAATTATTCAATTTGAATTGAAATTATATCACACTTGAACTGGTTTATACCTGCCATCCTAGAATTATTTTTTAATGAATCCTTTTTAACATCCAACGAATTGCAAGTATTAGCGTTCAGTCAAATTACCACTCTATAATCTTGATGAATAACATTTGACAAACAACGGCAACGACACAAGTATTGCGAAATGGGGTATATCTGATTTGGGTCACGTTTTCGACCCTAACATCCCTCACAAAATCGGCAAATGACACGCACCTCAGTCCACACCCCTGCAATTCCCCCACCCCGAGAAGGATTCGCCAATGTCCGAAACCAATCGAATCTATCCCCCCTGTCACAAGTCCTTTTTTAGGCACCCTTCTCTTTCATATTCTTTTAATAATGGCCTTTTAAGCGACAAGGCCCCGCCTAGGCCCTCTGCGAATAAATCATCGGGTGTTTTCGAAGGGTAAGGCTCTTTTCTGCATCACCACCATGTAGGAATTTTGTCCTTTTATATATTAATGGATGCAACATCTTCCGTTTTACAAAATAGTAAAGCTAAATAATGCAAAAATGGATAGTTTTCATCTATTAAATCAAGGGTTTATAATGCTTAATTAAATGAGACACAACTTTCGCGATCACTTTTAATTACTCCCAATTTCATCAGAATTTTGATTATCTTTGCAAACCTTTCACCATTGAGGAATAGGTATAGTAGTCATTCAGGTTGTTAAACCCTTAACTGGTTTATTTCCGTAAAATGAAATAAGATACCTTCTATTTTGAGAATATTTTCTTATTTTTATTCAAATGGAAATCCATGGAATACTTGGCTTATCTATGTATTTGAAGTCATTTTACTATTGAATTATAATTGTTATGAATGATTTATTTTTTGTTTAGAATTATCAAAATTCGATAAATAGATGCACGAACGGCGTATGGGCAGCCCGGTTAAGGGGTTAAATTTCCATTAATCACGATATAAATATATATTAATTACCACTGAAAAAAATGTAAACATATATTATTAATTGCCATTGAATGAAATAAAAAAGAAAGTCTGTCAATACAGTTTTTTTATTTATATTCTGACATCAATTTTAATATAATTTCAATTTACATGCTCCTTACGAATAATTGTAAAATAAATAATTTAAACTTCTAACAATATTTAATTCTCAGATTATAGTTTCTTTAGTATCCCAAGTAAAAAATGATGGCACACATCTCATATCTGGCATTCGTGCATATTTATTACAGATCGAATTGAATTCAACATTGATTTTTTCAAGACATTATTGATTTTTCTAATAAAATTCGCATGTTTTTAGGATAGTATAACTGTATGAAGTATAAAAACGTAAATTTATTTTTTATGAAAAAGAATCAATAAGTTTTTTTTAAAAAATTTATTTTAACACCCTGTTTTTAAATCAATCATTGTTGCTTGTTCATATCCTGGGGGTGTCTAGAAAGAAAAACATTACATTCTGTTTCGAAAATATTAGATTTTTAAACAGCAAAAATGTAAAATATATTTTAAGCATTAACATAAAAACTTATCAGTGTTAATACAATATATTAATCTGCAGCAAGTTAGTACAAAAAGTCTTTCATGAAAAATAAACTGTCTATGAAATTTTTGTGAATCTTGAAATTCTTTATTACAAAACGGCACCAATAGGATTTTATGTAGAATATGTTGAATTTTAAATATTTTTGCTTATTTAATTTTTTTTAAAGAAACAATTACGTGATACTTATGATAGTATATTTTCTTCACTAACTTTTTAAACAGAAAATGTCAAGGAAAAAATACTTAAACTCTTATCAATATTATGCTTACGAAAGATAAGAATACTTTAAATCTCAATGAGAAAAATCTTTAAAATTTAAAATATTGAGCAATCATATTCAAATTCGTATTTTTAAGCATGTTATTTTTTCATAAATTGGAAATAAATTTACATCATTAAAAAAAATTGCATTTTAGGAAGAAATACCGGAAGATGGTCTTTAACTATAAAAACAGTTCACCTTCAATTTTTAAAAAATAATTTTCTATTCATTTGGTTCTATGCTTGCATGCCGAACATAATGTCCAAATTATTAATATAACAAATAAGAATTAGAATTTCCGGCTTTAAAGTAAGTTATTCATTAAAGCAGCAAATAAGTACAAGTTAACAAAAATATTTATTCTTGGTTTAAAGTATTTGATAATATTTCTTAAATTTCTGACAAAACGATTATATTGAAGTTTATGTGTCAATTCATAACCCACTAAGAAACTTCAGTCATACACAATTTTATTTAAATTTAAATTTAATGCTACTTTGAATTTATCAGTGTTTAACAAAAAAATAAAGCTATTGAAAGTAACTTTAGTTAACGAACAAGTGTCTCTCTGCACCATTTTGATGTTATCTTTACATCCTATATAATTTCTAAGGAGTGATAAGAAATTAAATGGTAGTAGGAAATAGATCAAGTAGTAGTTGAAAATAGATTAAGTTGTAGTGGAAAGTAGATATTCAATTTCTATTAAGATCAGCATTAGTTAAAATGTAATACGCTTCTAAAGGTATAATAAAGAATTTGACAAAATAAACAGTCTTCGAATTTAAAAACGAGATAGCAATACTTTCCAAGAAATCCATTAAATCATTATTAGTTTTGCTGCTTAATCTCTGACAAGAATTAAGGAAGAATAGAATCTATGTTATTAATCGTGACCATCTATAAGCATCGTTATAAAGCATATAATATATCTATAACCTATAAGCATCGTTTAAAACATATAATCTATCTTTAATCTGAAAGCATTGTTATAAAGCATATAATATATCTGCAATCTATAAGCATTAATTCATAAATTTAAACATATCATGCGATATATCATTGAAATTCGATTGTACCTAATATGGTTGTTTACATCCTGAAAGCCATTATTAGAAAAAATTTCTGTTATAGATTTTTAAAAAAGGAATGCTTTACCCCATATAAGCGTACGATTTTTTTTGAAGAATGGCAACTTATTTTTTGAGACTAAATAAGGATTATTTAAAAAAAATATTTATGATTATATATTTTTATTATTAAAACCGAGATTTTATAATTAAAATGTACCCATATATATACCAAGTCAAGACTATTAAAATGTTCACAGACGGATCATTAGACGAAACAAGTTTAGAATCAACCCCCCCCCCCCCCTCCCAATTCACTATACCAAAATGTTATCGTATATTTTAATACAAAAGTTACTGTTTCGGTCATAAAATATTAAAATATATGAAGTCAAAACCTTGATATCAAATTCGATTATCCGCTCAATTCAATGTAAATGTTCATGATGCAATAATTAATGCCAGTCATGTGGATGGGTTAAAGTTACAATGGTGTATGCAACATTCTCTTTTTCTTCACGTCCCTTTTGTCGATTGGTACAAAATGTGATAGAAATCTACATTTTTGATACAGAACAGAAAGTCGTCTCATACCCCGTATCTGTGACCATTCTGGTCACTTCATGGTTTGTTGGACTTGTTAAGGGAATTTTATTTTAATTAATAAGATATATACAGTAAGAAAAAAATAAAAACAAAACTATTTTCAGAATTTACAAAAATATGAGATGATAATGAGAAAATTTTACAGAGATTTTCTTCTTTGAAAAATGGTTTGACACTATTATAGGCTGAAATATAACATGAGTTATAATGTTAGTGTATAATAGGAAACTGCTTGTTTTTTGATACAGCTACTACATATAAAATTTTATTTTTTTTAGCTTGTTGAGGGGTTTGAATTATTATTCTCCTAAATATATACAATTCCAAAAATAAATTCAAAATTTGTATCAAATTATTTGATGATTAAATTTATCTTTCTTTTTGCACATTTAGTGTACAAGAAAAAAGTAATTATACATGCAACTCATCGCTGAAGAAAGATAATGAGATCAAAAGTCAAATAATATTGACTGAGTTACAAAGGATAATTAAAAAGATATTAGATTTTCAATTATCCTGAGCGTATTCCAAATTATTCACGCATTAAATCCAACTCCACCCTTATTGATACTCCAATCTATTCATGCTACATTAGCAACACCTGAAAATCAAACTCCAAACTCATTGCTTAGAGAGAAAACATTAATTTTTAGTCTCAAGGTTAGTTATTAAAGTTAGGTACGACATTTTGTAACATAAATTATTAGATAATTTCTTATCAAGAGACTTATCAACCACAATGGTAAAGCGATTGTTTGCATTTAATTAATTGAAGCTTCGAATTTGAAAGAAAAATTCATCAAGATGGGCAACTGACAGCTTTTAAATTTTTCCACGTAGAAATTATACATATGATTCTTTGAATGTGTACTTTCGCTTGTCTTTTCCTATTTCATGTATCAGTTTCAGTTCTCATGAATTGCTAATTCGGGATTTCAAAATGAAGCCTTCTGTGATTTCTTCGAATTAATAATAATAATCTTTAAATATAATTATTGGTGACAAACTTTTTCTTGCAGATTTTTTGGAATTCATTATAATTAAATGCATTGTGTTTCATTAATTGTTTTGCTGTTACTGTCTTGCTTGATATTTTAATGACTATTGAAAACCTGAAATGTATAAAAAATGAGTTAATTATACTGTTTTTTCTGTTCTTTTTTTTTGATAAAGGCCTAATTAACATTTTAAATATAACTTGATTTATATTTCAATGCATTGTATTAGTTTAATTTTTACTTTCTTCGATTGTACATATAACTGATTCACTTTGTACTTTCTTCAAACGTCTTTGCTATTGGCTGCACTTTCTTCAAATTCTGAATTTATTATCAGAAAATAATTAATGAAGAGTGCTATCTTAATGAAACAATCAGTGTTTGATTTCCTTTTGTAGCTATCTTATTAAGTTAAAGTAGAAAGCTAATTTCGATTTAGTTAAGCTACGTTGAGATCCATTAATGAAAAATTCGATGGTCTATATTGGAATGAATATTCTTTTATTAGTTCATTTTTTACTTTCTTTGATTGTTATTATAAGTGGTTCACTTTGTATTTTCTTCAACTGCACTTATAATTGGTTCACTTTGTACTTTCTTCAATTGTCTTTACTATTGGTTGTACTTTCTTCAAATTCTGAAATTATTATCAGAAAATAATTAATGAAGAGTGCTATCTTAGTGAAATAAATCAGTGTTCAATTTGTAACCATCTTAGTAAGTTAAAGTAGAAAGCTAATTTAGATTTAGTTAAGCTACGTTGAGATCCATTAATGAAAAATTCGATGGTCTATAATGGAAAGAATATTCTTTTATTTGTGATTAGATGGTGGAAACTGCACATTGGCAGGTAACGAGTCAGCACTAGCTCAGAGTTCCTTGCCATTACAGTACTAGGAGTTTAAACAGCAACAGCAGAATGAACGTATTCTGGACTCGTATGCAAGCCAAATTTAAGATGGAATCAGCCTAGAAATATGCAAACATTAAATTCTTTTCTATGAGCAATATATCACAGATGAAAAGGCAAGATGTTTGGCCTAAAAGAAGCCAATAGATAATACGGGCAACAAAAATGTCAGGGCAACATTGCCTGATGGTGAGGGCTTTGCTGAATTATGCGTACTTAGAACTGATTATATTTTCTGTACTATGATCCTGACAAAGAGGAATAAAATCTCTTTTTAATAATTAAAAAATATATATGTTTGTGTACTGGGGCTCAACAAAGTAGTCCATTTGACCTGGAGCTTTGAAATTAGTCAGAAATATACCTAGAAGGAATTATTAAAAATCGAGGGTTAAAAATTTGTGGGTTTTTTTACTAGTATATTTTTTATTAGTAAATTAAGAGAGATATGCTAAAACTTAAAAAAGTATTATTGTATGAAGCAAATTTTTATATCCGAAAACTTAATTTCTATTTCACAGAACTAATTTTTTAAAGCATCAAATCAATTTTTCATATAATTTAAAAAGATTTCTTTTTTAATAAAGCAAACTAAATTAAAGTACAGTTTTTTTCCCGAATTTTAGCGATTTTTTTAAGAATATTTTTTTTTCGTGATTTTCAACAACCATTTTCTTGTTGTAATGAAATTAGAGCTTTTTTTGCTTTATTGAATATTTAACAGCGTAATTTTCTTCTATTGTAGAAAGTTGGGGGAATATAATGTTTATCATTCACGTTGTTTATGCAAGGGATCAAAAAGTAAAATTCCATTACCACAAAAAAAAAAAAATTAAAATTGAAATGGGTTAGCCTGATATATAAATATTAATGGCATTATGATAAGAAGGGACTTGAATCCATTAAGAAGCTCTTTACTTGCTATAAATGCAACTGTATAAGGCTGTTAAATTAATACGGTATTAATATCTGACTCAATCTGATATTTGAAACCCCTTTGTTGAAGAAATAAAGAACATCTAATTTTGATTAATTTTGATTAACAGATCTCATTCGAATTGAAAGTAACCAATATTTTCGGCAAAATCAACTGGTCTCCCAAGGCAGAAAGTAAGAATCAGTTTTGAAAAACTTCTTAATTTTCAAATACCCGAAATATTTTCATTGAATCTTTTTTTATAAGTGAACGAACCAAAGTCATATCCAATATTTTCAAAATTACAGTAGATAAGTTTTGATCCCTCATGCCTCAGTAAAGCAATAAATATGGTTTGAGAGCTGTTTTGCGGACATCATTCTTTTGCATTGCTGCTAAAAAATCTATTTTTGTGCGCATTTTTTATCTTCATTGTTGTTTTCAAATCCTGTTGGGCAATCTTTTAAGGTGCGGAAGATGATTCAGAGACTGTTTTGAAGAAGGGGATGGGTCGAGCACCTGTGTCCCGACTCAGGACAAAAGACGCAGGACATAAATAACCATTGTAGGGAAAGTAATCGGAAATGGTTATGTCCAATCAGAAACAGGTGGGGATAGGCAGCATTAAGCCTTGGTTCAGGAAGTATCTTGAAATAGGCATTTCCCTAGCAAAGTCACAATTGTATTCAATGTTTGAGCTTATTTATATTAACAAGCACGAATAAAAATTCTACCAAATTGTTGATGTTTTTATAATATTTCATGAATTGTAAACTTTGGAATTTTTTTTATTTGTTTAAAAAATTTTAATACTATTCTCAATAATATAACTTGAATCGCTATTTTTATTTAAAAAACCAATCGTGGTTGATTGTAAGGAACAACAAATTTTATTTTAAACAAACAATTTTTATTTAAACAAACTCTGAAACAACATTTTAAACAACGACTGTTTTATCTGAATCAATTAAATAGCTGAAGACGAGCAGTTTTATGTTGTCAAAATTAAATAAATAAATAAATAAATAATTCCAAATTTTGACATTTTTTGTAATTGTATCAAAAAATGCATTAAATATATAGTTATGAAATATTTAATCATATGATTTTCTTCCATTGGCGAAGGCTAAGAAAAATTACAATGTCATACTAAGAAAGGTTGTAATATTATACAAAAAAAAGGTTACATTATATACATGAGTTACATTATAAACCTGAATCTTTTTAATGAAGACCAATTTCATAATATCATAAAAGGGTTTTTATAGTATAAAATTCTGTCATAAAAATTCACGGTAATGTTTTTATTAATTCTGTACACTACACAAATATTGAAAACAATTCTTCATCTTTAGGTTTTAAAATGTAAAAAAATTACACGATTAATTGTTTAATGGAAAATGAAAGCGTTTTGAATTTCAAATTAACGATCTAATTCATTGCTGAAAATTAAGTAAATAGTATTAAAAAATATCAGAATGGAGGAAAAAATTAGCTTCATTAAAAATCCAATTATTTAAATTTCTGGGATGGTTTAAAATTTAATTGCGTAACAATATTTTCGAAACATTCTGAAAAGCATCAAAACATAGCATATTGATTGATTAAATAAAACACACACACACACACACACGTGATCTTTTTACTTTGTAAAGATTAAAAGCATCATCTAAAGGACTATGTGTAACAAAAAGATGAACACATATTTAAAATTGTTTCTGTGCTATTCTCAAATCATGGATGAGTTGCCCTTCTTTATAAAAGTTCACCAGTCGTCATGTCAGTTGTTAAGACCGGCAGCTCTTAATTTCCCTTATCTCACTATATAAAACTGAAACTAAACTTTTTTACTTATTTACTTATCCTTTCGCTTGAGTTTTGAACCAATTCAAATAAAATCGGAGCACATTTACTTTACACAGGAAAAAATTAATTGTCCTGGTAAAATAATTGTTATGTCATTCTATAAGAGATTAAATTAGCATAAAATGGTTTTAAAAAGTGTGAATATTTGATTATAGAAGTTTGAATATTTGAATATCAAGGCGTTTGGGTGAAAAAAATAGGATTTTAAATCTTAACATCTGCTTCAAATCACATTCTAATATATTTTTATTCTAAATATATTTTCAATTCTAAATATATTTTTATTTATAAATGTATTTACGTTCTTCTATAAGAATATTACATTTTATACCTTAAAAATTATCTGAATTGTAACTGTTGGAACTCTGTTTTTTGTAGTGATTGGTTTTAAGAATCTTTATGTGTTAGCACATCATGTATCAAAAATAAAGGATTATCAAAAGGGCTTTTAGGTTGTCATCTTTTCATAAAGTTAATTTCTAAAAAAAAAATTTAATCTTCTTAAAAGGAAATATAAACTTAGAAATTTAAAATTTCTTCTATGATTTATTAGATCTTGTTACATTCTAGAGTATGAACTTTGAGCAGTCTTTGTATGCATGAGCAAAAATTTGGGACTAAAAATGCTAATTATATGTGATCTTTAAATTAGCAATTGATTGCATTCGAGGATGTTTAAGGTTCTTAAAAGGTAAAAAATAAAAATAAAAATTTACTACATAAAAAGATATGTGTTTCCTTTTTTTTATTCATTCATAAAACAAACGACAAAGCCTTGGGTTAGTTATTTTAAATATTATAGATTGTGTTTTAAAAAAAGCGTAAATAAATGAATGAATAATGAATAACTGCGAATGAAGTTCAACTACGATTATAAACTCTTGCATGAATTAGAGTCTCATAAGTTGCTTTTCTTATGCAGTTAGTTCAAACGAAAGTCGTAAAAGAACTAAAATATAAATACAGCTCATTGAATTATTCCAACATCGTATACCTGAAGGACGGGAATCGGAGGAAAAAGTTTGTGGACATTTAACTGTAACAGGGCCTTTAACATATAATAATCCAAAAATGGACTACAGTAAATATTAGTAGAGCAGACCTTGGTCATGTAAACTGTCTACAGGAGATTCTCTTGGAAATAAACACAGATGTGGGTTAGTTTCTTCTAAAAGTCTTGTAGAAAAACAATCCATTTCCTAACAATGAACCGAAGAGAGATTTCTGCATCATACGATATCAATCGGCTCTGCGTCATTCTGCTCAATCAAATCACTGTCACCTTTCTTTGATTATAAAACTTTAATCTCTCGGCTTAGAAAGACTATTAAGTAAGTTTAATTGTTTTTCTTTGTACCTATTTATATCTTTTGAAAATATTTCTTCGGCTTATATAAATTCTTTCTAGTAACCAGCACATGAATATATACCATAGTATTGTTTAATTATTGCTTAAAAAGTATTGATAGAGCGCATAAAAAAAACGTTATCACTGAAAGTACATATGCAGGTAAACATTTGGATTAATTGAATAGAAGGAATTTAAAATATTCCAGTATGAATATTGCTAATATTCTAAATATTGTCTAACGTATTCTAGTTAGTGTAACTAGATTACGTTAGAAAGTTTAACTATGAGAAATTAAACTTTTCGATGTGTTACCTTTATGTAGACCAATTTTAGAACTCCGTTGGGTAAATTTTCGCTTTTTTAATGCTCTTTTTACTTTGTAACACATATTTGCATAAATAAAAGGCATCCATCAAAAAAAAATCAAATGAGCTTTCATCTATATTGCTATAGAATCTCTATTGTATTTGGAAAACACGCCCATTACCCTATGATCTTTCACGGGCTTATTAACGGGTTAAAATCATTCACCCATTCACAATAACCATACAATTTACATTTAATGTTCAGATTGTTTCGGTCATCCATCACAGTTGACACAAAACATTAATCTCATAACCTGTTAGTCTTTCCATTAGCTACGGTTTGGATGTTGGCAAAGGACTGATCTTCGCTTCTATTTACGATCCACACCCAAATTCTATTAAATATTAGAAGAAAAAATAGGCTGTATTAATACTTATGAAAAAAGAACAAAAATATTTAAGTCCAAAACATCTATGTATGATAATATTTTAGGTTTGATTCGTATACCTTTGTTTCAATTTTTAAAACTTATTTTTAATTCGAAAACAGCGATAATTATTTACTTTTATGTATCTAATATTGTAACAATGAGTTTAGGTAATTAAAAATAAGTATAATAATTTTTTTAAAAATCAAGGATCCCCCCCAAGAAATTTTCACTATGAAA
The DNA here is from genome assembly GCA_026289955.1 of Argiope argentata. Taxonomy (NCBI): domain Eukaryota; kingdom Metazoa; phylum Arthropoda; class Arachnida; order Araneae; family Araneidae; genus Argiope; species Argiope argentata. The sequence goes on from JAOUZG010030082.1 coordinate 7,577,044, forward strand.
TATATATAAAAATACTGTAAAAAATTATAAAAATTAGTGAAAATATTGTGTGAAAATAGAAATGGTAAAACACAAAATAATTAGACAACTTATTACTTAGTTTTATTTGTTTATTAGTTTATGTTTATTTAATTATTTTGAATCTTAAAGCAACGTAAAAGAGATTTTGAGCTAAAAATTCTTTGATTATTGAAGAATTAAATTTTGATATACTTTTCGTAATGAATCTAATTAAAATATGACAAAATACTTTTTTAGTAAGCGTCTAAAAATAACAAGTTGGTAGGCAAAGATAGATTCCTTTGCCATTTTCAGATCCGTTTCAATCCTTAGACAAAACCGAATGGGGGGGGATCAAAGTTAGAGCTTGACAATTACTTTTTAGCTCCTAACTTCTAAGATATTGCAATTATCCAATTAACTATAAAAGTTGTATGTCTTAATGAAGCACTATTTTGATTCATTGGATTTATTTTTTTTATCTTCATTATTAGGAAAGTTACATCGAAAAGAAAATTGCAATCTACCCACCATTTCACCCACTTTGAGCCAGATGGCTTATTTACGAACAACCGAGATTTTTACATTTCTAACACAGCCCAACCGGTTAAAAACCCAAACAGATTTAATTTAGGTAACTTATCCACACACACACACACACACACACACACACACACACACACACACACAC
>JAOUZG010030082.1:7586795-7607873 GCA_026289955.1 Argiope argentata
ATTATTTTCAATTACAATTTACAATTATTATTATAATTATTTTCAATAACAATTTACAATTATTATTATTATTATTTTCAATTACAATTTACAATTATTATTATTATTATTTTCAATTACAATTTACAATAATTGTTATAATTATTTTCAATTACAATTTACAATTATTGTTACAATTATTTTCAATTACAATTTACAATTACTATTACAATTTACAATTATTATTCAAATGACATTCTCCGACATACTCTTTCTTGTACTCTAAGTTTACAGTGGCGTTGAACTCATGTCTAAACCCTAATGGAGTTCGACAGTGAACCATTCCCTCCCTTTTTTCAGCAAGCAAGCAACTCTCCTGTTAGTAAACAATCATGCCTTGTGTGCGCGGCGACCAGTCGACATTCCTCTGTTTGTCTTGTCCGGACCACAAAGAGTCAACCCACCTCTCCTGAGCAAACTGGAGGCTCGGCTGTTAGCTCACATGGCCCCCAAAGAAAAACGGATTCTTGGAAAAGAAATTTGTGTGAGAATGGCATCGGCCACGCTTACATGACGAAAAGAATTCAGCTAACAGAAAGAGATGAGGAACAAAAAAAAAAGAGAAAAAAAATGACAGAAAGGACCCTTGCATGCTTGACTCGACGTGTAAAAAAACTTTCTTGCACAAAGGTTCAAGACCTATACGTCACGTTGACGAGGTTCAAGCTCGGAAAAGAGTGAAGAAGTTTTGCACACACAGCGGAGAGCCCAAGAAGTAGGGTATTCACAAGATGCAAGACTATGTGTGACCCCCCCTCTCTCTCCAGAATATTCGGGCTGTCATGGCACGAATCTATTATCATTATAATCCGTTGGCAGCTTGAATACCCGCTCGGCACCCAAGGAGGTCTTTTCTCCAACGGTCCGGAATAAAGGAATTAAAAAGACAATGCCACCAGGAGGAATTTTTTCATCCATCCCTTCCACAAGCCTAAGCTGCTTGGTGAGATTGAAGGGTGTCATACTCGGCTGGTCAGATCCGCATTAATTCAGCTCTTCTGATCACTTGAGGGAAAGGGTTTCTGAGACTTCGCATCCCAAAACGGATGGCAGGTCAAGTGGGAGTGTTTCCTGTGTGCGAAACAAAGGGGAAGAGGTGTGAGAAACAACCCCCGAGACATTGCCACTGAAGCAAAACGGAACCAGAACACCAAACAGTGGCCCATAAGAGTGGCGACACTGTGAAGTCGATTCTGATAACTTTTTGTCACAATTTTTGTATTCATAAATGGCAAATCGGCACAAGTTCAATGATGCCTCTCAGAAAAACAGCGCCAATGAACCAAACTGTTTTGAAAGGGAGAAAATATCGTTCTTCAAGAAGATTGAAATGGCGGAAATCTGAATATGCAAATTACCATTTTTTTTTTTTTCACTTTTCTTCTTAGTAAAATATTAAGTGACCGGAAAATATTATTTTGTGAAAGATGATCGGAGCTTTTAATGCGCTTTTGAGATTTAAATATGAATGTTTTGTATCCCTAAACGGATGCAGTAATTGTCAAAAAAGGCGTGAAAACTGTAAAAGATAGGGTTAAAATTTTCTCAGCCACTTTTCGGTAATCTCTGTAAAACGCGAGAAACGGCAGGTGCAGGAAATTCATATGTTAATATTGTTCTTTTTTTCATTTTATTTTAAACTGAGTTCATCTGAATTTTCACTTGAAGTTCATCGAAATGGACTGAAATTCAAAGTGGAATTATTTAAAGGAGTTAGAAATTTTTTCTCGTCAAATAAATTTTATTTTGTACTAAATATTACTATTTTGTAATATATTTTTTATTGCAAATAATAACTTAAAAAATGACTTGAAATCCTTTAAGGGGTATTTTTTTAAAGTATTAATTATAAATTAAAATATATAAAGTTGATTAGAATAAATCTCATTTAAATTTTGGGAACAAAAAATACGATATTTGTTCATTTCAGTAATATTTTATGCAATCAATTCATACTCTATGATTTCATACAGTAAGGCTTCATGCAGTAAGACCTCTGTAACTGCACAATCACCTGATAAAAAACTTCAAGTTATTTTTATGATGTAAAATGGCATCCTTATCGGTTTTCTTTTTTCTTTTTCTTCTTCCCGATTGAATTGATTTCTTATTGAATTGTTTCGCCTTTAGAATTTTTACATAACGATTGATTAGCTACGTTCTGAGGAGCGTTAATCATATTATTATTAAGAAATTAATTCATTAAATTCGCATTATTACATAATTCCCCATATTCATTCAGAAATGTAGAGTGTAATCGCTTACTAATCTGCTTATGCTGTTATATGAGTGATGAGAAAAGGGCTTAAAATTTACTCATTATTTCAGTCATCTAATTCTAAAAAATAAAAATAAAAATTTCAAAAATAATAAACAGATGCGTAAAGAAAATTTGTCTCTATATTCCATATTATATTTTCTTGGTTCAAGAACGTATTTACTTCCTTCATCATATTTCAATCAGCTCAATTAATGTCGTCCAAGTAAAAATATTATATCTTTATAATTAGATATAATAAAATTATATATTTATATTTGAAATAATTAGGATTATCAAATAACAAGTATCCAAGTTCAAATAACAGCTTTTTTTTACTCTCGTACGAAAGATTACAAGATTTAGATATCCGATACGTTCTATATATTGATTAGGCATCACTTGTCTCCTAACACCCTTCTCCCTTAATTTTTTTTTTTTTTAATATTACAGTATGTATTCTTAATGAAGAAAATCGGTGAGAGAATTCCCAAGCTATGGCCATCTGCTTTGTTTCAAGATTTTGGTATATATGTGTAGAAGATAATAATTTTAAATACTTATCAACTTTCTTCTCTAACTTTCCATTTTCAAGCGATATTGCAAAATAAAACTTTTTGCCATCTCAAATCTCAAAAATTGGACCGAATACACCAATTTTATTTCCTAAATCATTTATTACTCTATTACGGGTATAGTTAACTAACCAAAATGTTCTATTTCCTATGTTTTACAAGTATAATTTAAATTGCTTATATGTTCTTATGTGATGTATTTCATTAGAGAGGCCTGGCATGTTTAACTTAATATGACTAATGACTAATGATCGCCAAATCATTCCATCAAAAGGGCAAAAAAGTATGGAGATTAATTATAAAGATCGATTTGTCTAACTCCAACATGGGACACATTAGAAATCAGAATTAAGACGCCAAGTCTGGAGAGAATGTTTAAAGACTGAATTGTCCCTATTAAACCAGAATGTTTAGTCAATTCAATAATGGCACCATTGGTAGCTCAAGTAGGGCCTGACTGAGACAGGGGCATAAGGGGCAGTTGCCCCGGGCCCCTATATAATTGGGGGGGGGGGCAAATCAAATAGAAAATTTATTTTACGTGTCCTTCTTTAATGAATGTTCTTCATTACGAAAGTATTGAAGCAAAGGGGGTTCCAAAGAAGTTTTGCCTCTGGCCTCAAATAGGCTAAGTCAGACCCTGAGCTCAAGTCTATTTATCGAAGTTTAACCCTTTGACTATGGATTTTAATAGCATGTGGAGCATATATAGTGTAACTTAACAGTTAACAAAGAGATAAATGAATTGTGTTATGGAACTAAGATTAATCATTAAAATTATATGATGATTTACTGTGCATAGTAAAAATCCCGAACCGAAGGGCTGAACAATTTTATGCCAAAAATTATAAATCAGTGATTTTTCAAAATTTCAAATATAAAATATTTAAATATAAATAAGCATGGAATGAGTCGGGATATTTCAGACAAAAGCAGAAAGAAACATTGGATAAAGAGTTTAAAATCGAACTGAAATGGTTAACCTGGACTAATTTGTTTAGCTTAACTTATTCTAAAACTAGAACGATTGTATTATATAATTTTTTAGATACTTGAATGATCGATAATCAATCAGACAATTAGAAACTGCTACATATGCTGCGCTTTGGGGAGGGAATTATTCTGAAGATTTTATGGTAATATAAATCATTTATTTGCATTTATTTGGTTTTAAAAAATAATGAGATTCCAGAATTTTGAAATTCAAATCAAATAAATAAATGTTAGAATATTAGATCAGGATTTAATCTTTCTATTTTTCATTTTATTTCATATTTGAATGCTAATAATATTCAATAAAAGTTGTGTAATTTTTGTAAATGCAATTTTTGAGTTCAATACTCTTGGGAATGAAGTATAATTAAAAGCTTTATTATTTAAGATTGTCATAATAATTTCATTTCAAAAATTACTTTTGTAGATTGTAAATTGAATTAAATTTGTATTCTGTTCTGACAAAAAAGTAGAAATGCAAACCTTGTCTCGAGATATAGCGCTTCTGAACCTTAGATATTGAAGTGAATTTATTAATATATTTAAACTGTATTCTTAAATCAATTTGATTTTGTATTTACATTGAACTTCCATTGTACTTGAATTGCTGTACTTATTATTGTATATTCGAATGTTATTCTTTGATATTATCAAATATTATATATATGTTGCCGTTAAAGTATATAATGCACTTATTATATATTTATAAGCTTTAGTTATTCCATGAAATAACTGATCGTGTCCGTTAAAGTGTGTAATATGTTATTAATTTGACACTTTAACTAGTTATTCTATGAAATAACTAGATATTCTATAAATAAACCAGTGATAGACAATTAAAATGAAAAAAAAAGAAAGAAATTTATCTAATTTATGCATCGTATAAATGGTATTTATGGAAATGTAAGTTAAAATGATTTGTTAAAACCAGGATTACTAAAATGACACTAGGAATTACAAAGAAAATTATTTCTAAAACAAAAACATTTTTTGTTGACACACTGAGTTTTACACGAACATTTTTTTAAATCCCTAACCAGTACCCAAACTTTGAGCTGTGGCAACCGACCGCAGTAGGGGTGGAAGGTAAATGTATTTGTCATGCGATATATATGATATAGATTATTTTACACTTTAACGGGCTGCAGATCGTTATTCTATGAAATAACTAATTAAACCATGAAATACAAGAGAGTTTTACGCTTAAACGGACACGATCAGTTATTTCATGGAATAACTAGTTTATCTATAAAATAACGGATTTCATACTTTAACGGTAACACACACACACACACACACACACACACACATATATATATATATATATAATATGCGTGTGTGTGTGTGTTTTATAATTAAAGAATATTTATATATGTTTAAAAGTTTTAATATTTCTTTAATGCATTATATATATGAAACAAGATCTCTTAGTAATGATTTGCAATTTAATGATTTAATAGTTCAGTTTATCATAATCTGTTTTTTAAAACTAATTATATCGAGCTAAATTGCACTCAACGAAAGCAAATTTTGATTTTGGAAATTGTGAAGACAAAAAGGAGGGGCTAGAGTATACCATTACGTAAAGACCCATTAGGGAGCCTAATTCGGCTCTGTCCTTGTATACTATTTCCACAATTCTGTACAAAACTAAAGATCGCATTATATTTTCATCAGACTGAACTAATCAGACTGAATTAAAGGTAATCAGACTGAACTAAAGCGAGGGGTCGCAATCCGCAAAAGCGCGGCAACTCCAGAAGTATCTCTGGAATCGTCTGCTTATCACGCCCTTCTCAACCGAGGCGTTGGAGTGTCGCCGAGCTCCAGATTGCGAAGAAGGGCCCAGCGATAAGATAAGGGCGGCCAATTCACACTCTGTCGCTGCTTTATCGCCGAAAACGACTTGACCTTTCGTGAGCCTCCACTCTTCTCAAGCCTCGCCCAACAAAACAGGAAATCGGCTTCGATCTCGGCTCATCAATGGAAATGAATAAAAATGATTTCATTCTCATACCCGGAGGAATTGTAAAATTCAAAGAAACGATCTAGATAAAATGGGTGTATTACTGAAATTTTAAATTGAAAAAAAAAAAAAACCCACAATATTATTTTGTTTCTAGACTACCATAGTATTTAAAAATTGAGTAATACGATCAGCATGATAAATGAAATGCTTTAAAAGCTCAAAAGTTCATATCGCTTAAATCTGCCTGATTTAGCAGATAGTTATTTCCTGGATAGTAAGTGTTTAGTAAGAAAAGGTTTTTAAAAACTTAATTAAATTTTTAATTAAAATAAAATAATCTTAATTATAAAAATTGTAAAGCTTCTCCTTAATGATTTCAAATTATATAAAGACATTAAAACTATTTTCAATTTGTTTACAAAATAATTCTTTTAATTTAAAAAATTGTTTTGAGTTGTGCCAATTTAAATTTATTAGCTTTTTCAATATTTTTTTTAAAAATCTGTCTTACAAAAATTTTAATAGTAGAATTTGTATGCTTGCACGTTGTAATGATAAAGAATACTTCCATCTTCTGAACGTTATTGCTTTAGTATAATTATCGATAATTTTTTAAAAATAAAATGAAGATTACACATTGAGTTTAAGAAAGAGTCATACTGAAATTATTTCGAATCAATAAATTAAACAAGATGGTCCCCCTGAAACTTTCTTTCATACTCTCTGATAAATATTCTTATGAATTGAATACCATTGGCGAACTATAGTCGAATTGAATACCATTGGCGAACTATAGTCACAAAAGAACCTATTAGAATACCATCTTTGTAGCTAGATATAGACATCAGGATAGGGAATTGCTAGTAGTAAAAGTGATAGTAATAAAAATTTCTACTCAAAAATTAGACAGATTTCCAAGCAAGTTTATAATTTGAGAAGTAAAATTAAATGCGTTACTTTCCTGTTGTGTCCCTATATTTATAAATGGGTGCCATCTTTGACGATTTGCAACTGACATGCGGTTTATACCCAAGTATCAGAAAATTCAATGCTTATCTTGGATGCTCTTTTTCTTATCCATTGAAACCAAAACTTGTCACGAAGCAACAATTCTTGTCACAAAGATATGTATCAAATTTCAGGTATTTAATAATTTCATTATCAAAACACATGCTTGGGAAAATACAAAATACAAATGATTAATCCTTTGATTGATTTGGTTTCAAATGTAACACATATCTCCACTCTCGATGCTAATTCCATTATCTTTAATCTAAATGAAAGTCATCTTTTTGTAGATGTTGTGTTAATTTATATTTGGTCAGTCGATGTGACAGAAGGAATTTCGCTCAAATTTTGATAGAAATCTGCAAATTTTGTGAGGAGCCTATATACTAAATTTTGAATCTGTTTTAAGTTTATATCTATATAACACACACTGAAGTGACAAAAGTCATGGGATAGAAATATGCAAATATACAGATGGCAGTAGTGTCGCAGCGAAAAAGTATAAATGCGCAGATTTATGGCGGCACGACATGATTTATGGCGGCACGACGAGAATTAACAGACTTTGAACGTGGAATGTTATTTGGAGCTAGACACATGGGTCATTCCATTGCGGATATCGTTAGTGAATTCAACATTCCGAAATCCACAGTATCAAGAGTGTGCCGAAAGTATGAAATTTCAGGCATCCCATCCCAGCATGGACAGCGCAGTGGGCGACCACCTGCACTTAACGACCGAGACCACCGACGTCTGTGTAGAATGGTCAATGTTAATAGACACGCAACACTTCGTCAAATAACTGCAGGAATCAATGTGGGACGTACCAGGGACGTGTCCGATAGGACTGTGCGGCGACATTTGTCTTCCTTGGACTATGACAGCAGAAGACCGACTCGAGTGCCTTTACTGACAGCACGACATCACCTGCAGCGACTCTCCTGGGCTCGTGAGCATATCGACTGGTCCCTAGACCAGTGGGAAACCGTGGCGTGGTCAGATGAGTCACGATTTCAGTTGTTTCGAGCTGATGGTTGAGTTCGAGTGTGGCGCAGACCCCACGAAGCCTTGGACCCAAACTGTCAGCCAGGCACTGTTCAAACTGGTGGTGGATGCATAATGGTGTGGGCGGTTTTTACATGGCATGGACTCGCTCCTCGGGTGCAACTGAACCGATCATTGACTGGAAATGGTTATGTTCAGCTGCTTGCAGATCACTTACATCCATTCATGGACTTCACGTACCCACACAACGATGGGATTTTCATGGATGACAATGCGCCATGTCACCGGGCCAGAACTGTTCGCGATTGGTTTGAAGAACATTCCGGACAATTCCAGCGCATGATCTGGCCACGTAGATCGCCCGATATGAATCCCATCGAGCATTTATGGGACATCATCGAAAGGTCCGTTCGTGCCCAAACTCCTGCACCATCCATACTTTCACAATTATGGACGTCTATACAGACAACAAGGCTCAATATTCCTGCAGAGGACTTCCAACGACTTGTGGACTCCATGACACGTCGAGTGGTTGTACTTCGCCGGGCAAAAGGAGGACCGACACGATATTAACAGTCATCCCATGACTTTTGTCACTTCAGTGTGTGTATATATATATATATATATATATATACAGAGAGAGAGATTAATCAAACCAATATGTACACCAGGATGTAAAAATAATAAAATAGATAAAAGAAGTTTGAATGAAGTTGGAATTTAGTTTCATTTCTTTAAAAATTTTCTACAAAATTTTTGAATTATACACGATTTGTTTAGAATTATCTTTTCTCGATTACTATGAGTTTACATGAGATATCAAGGTTTCTGTGATCCCAAGATACGAATGAAGTATCTCATTTGGGTCAGAATCCTCAAGTAGGAACTTAATTGATAATAATAATTTATATAACTGAACTTATAATTACTTACTTATAATTAACTATAAACTTAATTTATAATTAATCAGGTTCCAAAAATTTCAGAAGCAATTATACATCGCAACTCACTTAAGTACTAAATTTTTGAGGAACAAGAGGCAAGAGGGTCTCTTATTTTAACTTTAGTATTATTCGAGAGTTGTAAATATAATTCATGACATAAAGGAAATTTCGAATATTATAATAAAAAATAACACATAACTCTATAATAGTAAATAATACGTTAAAAATGCTTTATTTTTTTACTTATTATATTTCAGATTCAGATTGACTTTTGATGTAAATATCTGATAGTATTTTTTTTGTATAAATATAGCAAAAAATATTTTTTGAATATTTTAAATATTTGATATGAAAAAGAAAAACCTTTTTTTATTGTCACAGATTTGAAATGGATTCGTAACGATTTGTCGTAATTTCATTCCGTATTTAATCTATCCAATTATCTGCTTTGCTTAGCTTGAATTTTTTTTAATCCATAAGTTTATGTCTGAAATATCCAGGTATGATGTCTTTCATATTTTCTTTCTTTCTTTTTAGATCAGTACTGTTACTGAATCATTCACTGTCACAGTGTTCAATAAATACTTTTCTCTTATTCGGTAATAAAAAATCCTCGATTTTTCCTTAATGGGATATCATTAACTATTTCTTGCAGCAAAAGGATCTTTATATTACTGCATAACATAATTTTTTCCCCTCGGATTGCACTAAGCCGTCAACTATGAATAAGATTTTTGTGGATAGGATTTCTGTTACTAATATCAGCTTTAATTACTCTTTAATAGAAATATGAATACATTATAGATATTCAGATGAACTGAAAATGTAATGATAAAGAGGCCTTTGAATTAGAATTCATCAGTTAGGAATACTTTCTTAACGTTTTTTTAGTTGAACATTTTCGGTCAAAGAGAACTTTCGTCTCTGCGTGAGTTGAATGGGCAGGTTATACGTTTCGTCCTGTCTGTTAACGATTTTTTTTTTGAAGATTAGCATCTGTATATAAAAAATGAATGTAGGTTTTATTCGAATCTACAATTTTTATCTGATCTTGAGGAGGATGTAATTTCATAACATGGCATGGCATTATGTGGGTTGGAAGCTAAATTAAACGTGCAGTTGCATTGTCTGATGAATGTAACGATAAATGTCCTGATTCTATTCTTCAGCATAAGCCTATTTAATTTAAAGACACGATATTATCACTTTCTGATAACTTAATTTGTAAGACATGGGGAATTCTCACTGATATAGATGGAATTCTTTGTATTGCCATGATCTTTTTCCAATTAGACGCGTTTACTTTAAATTCCTTTTTCCGATAGACATTTTGAATCGGAGTGTTTTTATTTACATTGGAAGACTCTTTATTTGTCGTCCGTATTACTGGTTCAGTTTTGCAGATGCTACAACATATGACAACCGGAATTTATTATATTTTTTAATGAAATATTTAAGCACCCTTTCTGCATTTTTCTTCTTACCTCTGTTTTGGTAAAATCCACGCCTGTTGGCACCTGCCCCCAAACGTGAAAGAATTGAAGAAATTTACGAATAGAGTTTGTGTTTGGTGCTTTCAAAAATGAAAGAAAAAGCAAATTAAAACTTTTGGTTGATCTCCTCTTGCAAGTGCATTTTAATACAGACATATAAAAGCAAGTAGACGTAACTAAGATTTTATAAAATTCAAATTTAATTATGTATTGCATATTAAAAGCAATTTCATCATGAATTGTTCGTTCATTGCAATAACTGAATTCCTTAGAGAAATTCCAAAATTGGTTTATGTTGAAAACTTTCTTTTAAAGACATAAGTCCTGAAATATTTAAATGTATTGAGAATATAAGCACATATTATGCTATAATATTGCTAAAATTGAATTTATAAATCAATATATTTTTAAATAGTTCTTTATGTATTAAACGCTTTTTAAAACCAGGACTTATATTTTAATCGTCATTCGAAAATATCTCGCTAGTTCGAATTGTTTATTTGCTTTAGCAACAGAAGAAATATCTGCTGTTTTGTTGAAGTGGATACAAAAATTGTTTTACTCAAGGAATTTGTTGCTTCACATATTCTTAAAATATAAATATTTTAAAATTATATCAGTTAATTTAAACACGAAGAAAATTATATTTTTGTGTAAAATAATAATAATATCCACTGTATTCATGAAATACGAATTAAAACACATAATACGAAGGAAACTAATAGCTTGCTTCGATTTGTAATAATTGTCCTATGTGATTTCAATACGTTTCATGGGCAACATGAGCATGATAATCCAATTCATTGTCATATCAAGCAAATTCATGTGTACATTTAGTTTGTTACTTATGCATGAAAAAGAGGCAATGAAACTGAGACTACTGTTTATTTCAATAAAATCAAGATGGTCGCAATTTAGAATATTTAAATTGCTATTTTCTGAAAATGCATGTAGCTTTCGAAAGCTCATTAATGGCAATAAATGTACTTCATATTGTATAACTTAAAAAATGGTTTATAGTAAAAATGCCTACTGCATATGTTCCTTATGTAACAAGAGGAGTAACACTTAGAAATTCTTACGTAAGCAAATTAAATTTAAAACTGTTTTTTTCAATATCAGTTATAAGCCTATGTAATTATATAATTATTTTTGAAGGATTCTGCAGCTTCTATTATATATCTATACTTATATCTATACATACATATACATTCAAAAAAGTGGAAAAAAAGTAAAATTTCACTTAGATATGTATCTTTCTCAATAATAATGATTTTTTTTTTTTTCGCTTCTTATTTTTTGGGGACTCAAAAACTACTCTGACAGATAGACAAAGAATATATTCTTTAAAACCAGAACAGGAATTTAAAATTTAATTGCTTGTAATTAATGCGGCTAGAAAAAGACTTTTAACCCAGATTTTTAATACAATAAATAAATGGCTTGAATAGCTTATCATGCCATAAAACTTGTCAAAGCAATTTAAATAGGTAATTGCAATCAACAAACTTTAAGTCTGGTTGATTTAATTTGATTCTTATCATATATGCAAATCACTGATAGATGGTTTTTGTTGTTTGAAATTAATATTACTTTTGTCATTCACTAACATTTAACACGACGATAAACAATTGAATTGGTGTCTGTAAATCATTTGAAGATGTGCAAAGAATTTAAATGAAGCTTATTACCTTTTTGTCTCAAACAGATGTTACTTAACTAGAAAATTCATCTAAACTAAAATGTAACTAGATTCATCACTGATTATATAATCTTATTTCCAGAAATATAATGAATGATATTTGTGTGATAGTTCTAACATTCATTTTCACTTTTTTCTCCTAAAATTGAAGTCTTCATTTATGAGGTAAACCTAGTTGAATATGTAATTTTATCTCATTTGATGGGACCAGTTATTGATATATCCTTTTACGAAGTAGGAAAAAATTGAAATAGCGTCTGAATTAATTTTTGTTTAAAGCTGTAGTTGCAAATAGATTTATCATGTATATAGGAGAAAGTTATCGCAGGTTATTATGGTTTTCGGTACAAAAACCAGACTGTAATATGTACTCCAATACTATGAAAAATCCAATCCATGAATACTAGTTAGAAAAAGGAAAAGTGATAGCTATTAAAAATAGCCGAAATTAGCACTATGTGAAAAGTTAGTGATACCACCTCCCCATTAAATAGCTGTAAGTATCATACATATATTTATTTAAAAGTAATTGTTATTTTTAAATAGAATTTCGATACAACATATACGATCTTAACGTGTGAGTGTATATATATATATATATATATATATATATATATACATTGAAGTGACAAGAGTCATGGGATAGCAATATGCAAATATACAGATGGCAGTAGTTTCGCAGCGAAAAAGTATAAATGCGCAGTTCGTTTTCCAGAGCTTTCATTTGTGTTCAAGTTATTCATGTGAACAGGTTTTTCGTGATTTATGGCGGCACGACGAGATTTAACAGACTTTGAACGTGGAATGTTAGTTTGAGCTAGACGCATGGGTCATTCTATTGCGGATATCGTTCGTGAATTCAACATTTCGAGATCCACAGTATCAAGAGTGTGCCGAGAGTATGAAATTTCAGGTATCCCATCCCATCCTGGACAGCGCAATGGGCGACCACCTGCACTTAACGACCGAGACCGCCGACGTCTGTGTAGAATGGTCAATGTTAATAGACACGCAACACTTCGTCAAATGACTGCAGGAATCAATGTGGGACGTACCAGGGACGTGTCCGATAGGACTGTGCGGCGAAATTTGTCTTCCTTGGACTATGACAGCAGAAGACCGATTCGAGTGCCTTTACTGACAGCACGACATCGCCTGCAGCGACTCTCCTGGGCTCGTGAGCGTTTCGACTGGTCCCTAGACCAGTGAAAAACCGTGGCGTGGTCAGATGAGTCACGATTTTAGTTGTTTCGAGCTGATGGTTGAGTTCGAGTGTGGCGCAGACCCCACGAAGCCATGGACCCAAACTGTCAGTCAGGCACTGTTCAAGCTGGTGATGGCTGCATAACGGTGTGGGCTGTTTTTACATGGCATGGACTAGATCCTCTGGTGCAACTGAAACGATCATTGACTGGAAATGGTTATGTTCAGCTTCTTGCAGATCACTTGCAGCCATTCATTGACTTCACGTACCCACACAACGATGGGATTTTTATGGATGACAATGCGCCATGTCACCGGACCAGAACTGTTCGCGATCGGTTTGAAGATTATTCCGGAAAATTCCAGCGCATGATTTGGCCACCTAGATCGCCCGATATGAATCCCATAGAGCATTTATGGGACATCATCGAAAGGTCCGTTAGTGCTAAAACTCCTGCACCATCCACACTTTCACAATTATGGACGTCTATACAGACAACATGGCTCAATATTCCTGCAGAGGACTTCCAACGACTTGTGGACTCCATGACACGTCGAGTTGTTGCACTTCACCGGGCAAAAGGGGGACCGACACGATATTAACAGTCATCCCATGACTTTTGTCACTTCAATGTATATATGTATATGATTTTGGCCCATTCGTATACGATTTTCCTTGTACTTAAATTATTTAAATCTTTTATTTCATAGTTTTTTATGTTTTTTTCTCTTTCGTAAGAAATGAAACGATATTTTAATTTCAGTTCTGTTTCGTTTAAAAAATTACAATATGGTCCTATAAAAAGTTGAAATTCAATTCTTAAATATCTTTTAGGTCCAACAATTGTTAAAATTTGGTTTCAATTTATTTCCTATTGGCTAGTTCAATTATTCATGCACATGATTAAATGAAAGGATAATCTAATCTTATAAGTGAATTACCCTTTCATTAATGAAATTACTCTTTCATTTAATTGTATACATGAATAAATGCAGCATTGTTACCGCTTTATTAGGATATAGTTTTGAAGTAATTTCACATTGTATTTGAAAATAGTTCGATTTGAATGAATATTCCATTTCCATATGTGTACACGATGAGTGAATATTCCATTTTCATATGTGTACACGATCAGTGAATATTCCACTTTCATATGTGTACACGATAAGTGAATATTCCACTTTCATATGTGTACACGATAAGTGAATATTCCACTTCCAAACAAATAAATATCAGTGTACAATATCTCGGAGGTTTCCCCCTGAGACCCTCCGGGATGACACTCATTTTAGGTACTTTGTACGGGATATTTGTTTACTATTGGGCGAGTAATTCACACAGAGCGCAGATAACAAGATGTCCGCAAACATGACCAGATAACAGCACCCACTCGAGAGAGAAGGCGCCACGTGGCCAGCTCGCGACTCCACCACCTGCCCCGCAGATAACGGCACTTCGCTAATGAACACTGTCAACTAACAAAAAAAGACACTTATTTTCTCTTAAGTGGTTGAAGAAGAGATCACACTTCGAGCAGGTGAAGGCGAGGCCCGATAACATGAGAAGAGATTTGGGTTGTGCGGAACCCTTCCTCCTTAGAAAGTGGAACGGATTTTGGAAAAAAAATCCTCTTTGTTCCGATAATTGAAATTTATTTTATATAATGCTTTAAAATTAATTAGTGAGTAGATAGTACTATCTTCAAAGTCAGATTTTGAGTTTCACTGTTTGAAAAATTATTAAAATCATATAACCTAATGTTCACTAAACCAAGCATTGACGAATCGATCTGTCTAATCGAAAGATTTCTGCTTTAAGATCTGATTAAAATGAACCATCTGTTCTGCATGCCGATTTGGTGCACGATAAATTTGACTTTGCCAATCAAAATTTTGATGGGTTGAAAAGAGAATGGATACGGGTATGCCACCTCAGGTATTGTCTTCATCATCTATTTCGGGTTTAAATCCATCCCAAAAATGAATTAATTCTCTGATTCGGGGTTAAATCCATTCCAAAAATTAGTTAATCCAAACAAATAAATTCTCTGATTTAAAACAAGACGTAAATAACCTGAACTTATTAATAAGTATTTCAGAAATACGGTTTGCAATCTAAATAGAAATTATAGTATATTATTTCTAAAACTTCTTAATACGATTGGAATTTTCGGTATTTTTGAAGTCAGTAGCACAAGGAAGAAATAAAAATGGAACCTTTAATAAATTTTTTTTAAAATTATTAATTTTTTTAATGTAAAACATTTATTCGACAAAAATTATAACCACTGATATCTTGATACATATTAATGCTTATAGATCCGAAAAAATTACACAAATTATTATTTAATTAAAATATTTAATGACTACAACTAATTTGATCTGGTCACATTGCGATACATATAGGGGTCACCTCATGACAAACACGAAGTTTCCACCAATCCTCCATGCGATTAAATACAACCAAAGTTTCCTTTTATTAAACTTACAATCTCTTATAACATAATTTATTCATGGTAGTAATTATGATCTAATTTGGTCTAGTAAATGTAATCTATTATTCGAAGACCATGATTGTGAAGAAACGGGTAAAATCTTCACTTCGTACATTGAAACAGCATTAAACGAAATGAACATTTTTGTGATTTATTGACCAACAACAATGTGATGGAAAAAAATCGATTAAATGTATCTTTTCGGATACTGCCATCAACCAGGACATGTCTATAACACAATTGCAGTATAATAGACATTCGGCCTGTCTATTATCGTTATCAATCACATTTAAACGAATTTTTTCAATTAGGCAGAATCATTTTTGTGATAGCCCTTCAACATTTAAGTAATTATATCTATTCTCAATTTTTTTTAAATAATTTTATTTTTATATTTTGTTTTTATATTAAATGGAAATTTAACAACACTTTATGAAAGTTGATTTGAAATAATATCTAGAAATTTTAAAGAGCTAATTAATAATATCTTATCAACTGCTTTGAAACTGGACAAAAATAAATGAATTTGTTTTGGCTATTCTCTTTGAATATCGCTTGAGCCGGCGTCTTAGCACAGAGGTACCACGTCTTCTTCGTGACCTGGGCGTCCCGGGTTCGAGTCCCGGTTAGGGCATGGCTGTTCTTCTGTGTACTATCTGTGAGTTGTGTGAATGTGTCCCTCTGTTAAATGGTTTTGTGCAAGCGAATGTGTGTGTGTCATCCTCATATGAGCTAGAAGTCAGACTTATGGCCTTGGTGCTCAGGTGCACATACCCTCAGAAGTTATTGCAATCCTCTTTCCGTTGTAAAGCGGATACGAGATGATCATCAATATCACTAGAAAATTTTGGAAGTTACATGAATGTATAAAATATAATAAAAAGTCTAAAGTAGGAAACAATTTACAAATAATTAAGAAAAACCTCTAAGACAAGCGAAATCAAATCAGCTTTGTGAGAGAAAGAGAAGGAAATTGAAATGAGACAAAAATTAAAACTATTTCCTATCACATTTCCTAACACGCGAATTGCGAAACATTCAACGGGGAAAAAAAGTTAGAGAAACACCTTTTGCTTCTATTTTCATTATCTATTTCTATTTGAGGGCTGTCGAAAATCATTTTTGGTTCTGTCGATATCGTCTGACAGCTTCATTCCACCCATTACGGTAGTGCCAAGAACTGTCAAAAGCAATCGTTCTGGAAACGAATAGAAGGGGTTCAAAGGCGGAGACTTCGAGAAAGAAGAAGAAAAAAATATCGTCTGGGTATCCTGTGGGATGGGAAAGCTACTGAGTCGAAAGGAGAAAGAGAGAAAAAAAAGAACATTCAAATGATGTCGAGGAACACGACTTGGGTGTCACGGAACAATGGTGCCTCCCGCTCCAAGTGACAAATTGCTTCTGAGGCACTCCATCAAATTCGTCTGGTGTCATCTGAGCAGACGATCTTTGAGGCGTTGAGGTCCCCTGATTTTGTCTTCATTTGGGAGGGATTTGTTTCACTTCTGCTTCCTGTTGGCCCCCGTTATCTTTCATCTGAAGGCAGGGGATGATGTTGCCATATTTGCAAACAGACATGAATTTATCTCTGTCTGAGCCTGGATGACATGTTTACGAGTTGGAAAAGCTTCTACTTGTCTTTGGGGATGTATAATATTTGGGGGGTGCGTTTTAGGGGCAGATATTTACGAGACATATCCATGTTTTGCTATCTCTTTGACATTAGGAGATGTTGCAAATAAAGTTAGCAACATTTGTATATCAGATAAAAATGAGTAGCAGAAAGGAGAGAAGGATGTGTGCGTGATAGATTGCCAAAACTCAGGAATGAATGTACAGCAAATAAAATTCTTAAAATGTGTAATTTATTCATTCTATTAGGGAATTTATTTTTAAATTCTTATCCTATCTTCAAGTTAAAAGTAAGGACAATAGTAAAATATAACATCGTATGGGAAAAAAGACTACATCCTATATATTAAAAATTTAAACAAGAAGAATTTCCGGTGCAGCTTACTAACTAATATTAACTAATCTAACTTAACTAATATTAACTAATCTAACTTAACTTAATTAACTTAACTAATATTAACTAATCATTTTTGGAAAAAAAATCATAGAAGAAATTTTTCTCTATCAAGAAACCGTGAGTGATAGGAAGAAAGGATATATCTGTAGAAGATAACTACATCTTATTGCTGTACATGCATAAGAAAGTTCTTAAATTATTTTATTTATGTATTTAATTAATATTTTTTTAATTATAATTTTTTTTAAATTTTAGTATAGGGTATTGTGAGAATATAATATCTTAAGAAAAAAATATATCGCAAATATTATACATCTAATAATGTGTAGTGTTTCCCATGTATTTTGACAAAACAATGTAGTTATTAAGTTTTCGATATTTGCCTAGATATTATGAATTTTTTTCTTCAGATTATTGGATTAGACACTAAAAGAATTATGCATACTTAAATTGCCAATCGGTTTGGTTGAAACATTCCCAGAAATTTTCCAAATCCATTGTTATTTTTCTTTTCTTTAACTCTACATCTTAATTAACTTTTCTTCATTCATAGAATTTAATAAATGGATTAATTAGAATTGGATTTTTTATGTAAGCGTTTTGATATAAAGTTAAAATTTACATTTTCATACTTTGGTTGAAAAATAACCAATTGCTTAAAGACTTAAAATTTAAATTTTATCGAATTTCGATTAAGACAAGCCTTAATTTTTTTATTTGAGTTCGATAAAATTATAAGAAAGGTAATTAAAATCTATAATTACTTAAAAAATTTGTGAGAAAAATAATTATGAACCAATTTGTCAAATCCACAGCAACAATTTGTATCCAAAATATTCAATAAACTTTATATTTTGGAAAAATAAATAAACAGCGATTAAAATACATCTCAAAACGAAAATCGTTTTTCTTAACAATACACGTTTTAAATACAGATAATAATTTTTACCATAATGGCTTGAGAAGATTTACAGGGTAGTTTTTATTCTATCTTTTAAATCGATTCAACAGTTCTGCAATTTAAATATCGTAAATAATATTAAATCTATTTTTAGTTAAATTATCGATAGTTTAAATTAGTATATCCTTAAAACTACATATTAGAAGGCTGGAAAGATTCAAACAAGCAATTTTACAAAAAATAATAAATGAAATAACAAATTTCTTCAATTTAATCGGACTCAGTTTCCCAAGCTCTTACAACCTTTCGCTCCAAACATTTGAAACGAACTCAAGTAAGGGTCGAATTTCATAAGGATTAAGGACCATAAATAACTATTAGATTCCTGGCAATATAGTTGTCAATTTGTTCTGCCGGCTTAATTTCGGTATCCAATCATAGAAATTCTAGATATTTCTATCTTAATAAAAAAGGGGGACTCCCCCCATCCTGAACATGGTATATCTTGATACCAATCATATCGAAGTGTTTGAAACAAATGATCACTCAATACACTGTGTTAGTTCATATCAGAGTATCATGACCATAATTCATTTTGCTGAAAATGAGCTTGAATTAATCACAGTCAGTTAGGAAGATAACGTAGCAAAAAGTGAAGGAACTCGTCTTGACTTTAAAAGTGATTACTCCTGATGTTAGAGATAATTAAAGGCTTCGAGACATAGGAGCTATTTTGTCCTCACAGAAATCCCTACCTGTTCAGAATGATCAAATGGTTCTTATCACAACCGGTTCTGTTCTATAAATTTCCCATGGTAAAAAGCTGATGCATAATTGACCCTCGTCTTAATTTTTCAACTATTCTAAGGCTTGGGATTATTATAAGTAGATAAAAAAAGCCTTGAAGAAATCAGATTCAATATCTACTATTAGAAAAAAAAAAGAAATAGTTAGAATTACATTGGTTTCTTTTCATATGTGAACTGCATTTTTTAATCCCTTAATAATAGTTTAAAAGAAACGAATCTTGATACCAAATAAATTTATGTTTAATTATAGGCTTTATTCATTTAAAGTATTTTGTCATGATTTATGGCAATCCTTGAATATTTGTTCAATGGTTTTTTTTCTATTTAATTGTTAAAATTTAAACTAATTTCTTATTGTTTTTTTCCTGCCACATAATTCATATCGATGTTATTGATATTCATTTGCATAGAATCTTAATAAGTAAGGTTAATAATCAAGGTAAACATTAAATATATTCTAGTTGAAATTTAGCCATGATTTATCTTGCATTGTATTATTATTTCCCATTTTCAACACTATATTTAAAGATTAAAATCCCTAATTGCATTTAACGTACAAATCTTCAGCATTAATTCAACTTATAGACAATGACTTAGATTTCTTATTTTAGATTTTTTTTAAAACTCTTGGAGCACATACTAAATTGAAAATTAACTAAATTGACTTAGAAGGCTTCGTTTAATTATATCAAAATAGCATGTAAATATTTGGTAATGATACTTGACAATTTAGTATGAGACAGATTTCCTTAGTAACATTTAGAAGTTACTCTAAAATGCATATCAAGGCTTAAAATAAAGATCTTATCAAAAGTCAGGAGCCCACATTTTATCCTTTAAAAGTTCTAGGTAAAGTTTTCTAAGCATTCTTTTAATAATATCTGGTTTCGGTTCCATAAAAAACTGTATACTTTTTTACAAACAAAAAATTCAGTTTTTTGAGTAATCAGTAAGTGATAAACAAAGTCAACAAATAAAATTTAAAAAGCAAACATCAAATAATGATACTCATAAAGCAATATAATTGATTATACATATTTGCAAAATTAAGATAAAATATTTCGAATCAACATATTGTGGAAATTTCATTTTTTTTCTTGAATTATGATATTTAATAGTTCAGAATTGCACACTGACATTTCCCTTATGATCCCAAAATATATAATTGCAACACTACTTAGAAATTACCAAAATTTATTTGAAAGGAGTTTAAAATATTGAGTATTTTTTATCATTAAATGTTGTATAAATTATAAATATTTAATAGATTATCAAAGTATTTTTTTTTTAGATATTTTAGGAAAAAGAGGAAAAGGAGAATAAAATCATAAATCTCTAAATTAAAAAATAAATTATCATAGCATGATTATGTTTCAATTATTTAATTTTATTTTAATTTTAGAATTCATTCTCAGTAATTCTTTGTAAAAATATTAAAAAGAAATATACTTAAGATATCTTTTTAATTTATAAAACAGAGAAAAAGTAAACTTAAATAATTGATATCTTTATAAAGCTCATTTTTTTAAATTTTAAAATAAGGAAAAAATATCTTTATATAGTAACATGCTGCAAAAAAAAATTATAAATAAGAATTTCAACTATTTTTAATCAAAAATTTTTGAAAAAAAAAATCTTCTTTTCTGCCACTTGGGA
>JAOUZG010030082.1:7624937-7648117 GCA_026289955.1 Argiope argentata
ATAGGGAATGTTTAAATGAGATTCCTTTAAATTCCATGATTATTAAAATATTAAAAGGAGGGAACTTTGTGTTCACAGGAACTCTCCGTTTAGGGACTTATACCATCCCCCCCCTAAAATTATAGACGAGGAAGACCGAAAATGCCTTGCATTGCATAATCGAACTACAGATACGAGGCATCGATGTATATTTTCAGCATTTTTACAAAATCTATCATGTCAATATGCATTTTCCCAACCTAATGAAACTAAATTGAAACACGAAATTTCATTTGAAGTCACTAGATATTATACCGAATTTAGATTATTCTCTTGCATGCATACGAAAATACAGACGAAACAGATAGTCCCCCCCTTTGACATACTTTGAATAAAATTAGAAAAATTAAATAATATTTTGGATTCTAAATCTATGTACTAGATTTTATTTATTCAGCTCTTTGCATTTTGAGGTTATTGAGTTCACTTGTAATAGAACAGCTAATTTTCCTGAGAATAGATTGACTTCATTCAAAATCTGATAGAAATGGACAAGAATTGGAGTAAGTCGACATTTCAAGTTTCATTAGTCTAGCTCAAACCTTTATTGAGTTGTCGTATTCACAGAAGACGAACAGGATGACAGATAGACAGACACAATACCAAAAATGTGTTTTTCACATTCAAGTGGATCGGAAACATGAAGATTCCTCAAACTCGAGTTCTGGAGCTGGGATTGTTTGACACTACTGTCTTTCTTCTATACTTCGTTCACGAAAAAGAGAAAAATCTCTGATTTTTAAATTTTACAAGTTATTTTTTCCAATTAGCCCCCCCCCCCCAAATAAAAATTCATCTGTGACCTTTAAATAAACTGAATGTTGTAGTATTTAGTAATAAGTTATATAAGCATTAAGTTACGTATTTGCTGAATATTTTTTCTTATTTGATGAATACGAATGTATTTTTTTTTAATTAAGCCTACTACTTCTCGGTTATGAAGTCAGAATTTCAAATGTGTGTTTGTAGGTATCAGCGAAAGTTGAGGTACTAGGGTTTTTTTCACTAATTTAGCGCCTTTATAGACTAATCTTAGTGGGAACTGATAATAAACCAATCTTTCCATCTCCATGCCTAGTCTTTACATTATTGAGTCTAAAGTGATTGAAAGGAAATTTTCTGTTTAGAAAGACAAAATGATTGAAGGAAAGTGAATACATCAAGAAATAAATGTTGCTCTGGGAATAAGAATATCTAATTATTTCGTATCTATCCTTCCTTCGTGCATAAATAAATTATTTTTTTATTGATAAGGTTTTTTTTGTTCATTTTCTTTAAACGGAACAATTTAAATGCATTACTTTAGGCTTTTTGCATAAACTTTTAAATAACTTTCAACCGAGCTTCATAAATAATCCGTAGATACCAGACAGCAAGTGATCTCGATGAATTATGCGAAAGTTCTCATTTAAATATTTATTATGACAGTTACATAAATAAATGTTATCGTACTCCTCGGGATACTTCTTTTCATACTTTTCTACACATCGTAGTAGAAAAAGAACTATTTTGCATTTTTTATTTCTTAGCGACATTCAAATGCAATAAAATTACATATATTTTATTTCTGTATTTTCACATTTTACATTTTAAATAAAGCGGACACAAGATGTATTCATATCATGGATGACCTTTAGCCTACAAAACTAACTTCAATACTGTTCTGAAAGCGTTCAAAATTTATAAAAATAATTTTAAATCTCAATTTTTATGTTTTAATCACAATAATTAACTCAATTTAATAATACTTATAGGCTGGCATATTATTTTTCATGTGAAACATACAAAAATAATCAAACCGTTCGAAACTTTCTTCCCAGCAGGTAAATTTATGTAGGATGGAGTGTTTTTCAGATTATCCAAATTGGTCAGATTCATTTGACTTAGAGATTAGTTACTCCTTCGAGCGTGAGGTGCTCACTGAGAAATAATTTTTCAAAATTTTAACTTTATTTTTATTTAAAATTTTGACATTTAATTTAGCTTAATTTTGAAGTGCATTATGACACAAAGTATTTGCCATTTTATTATTCAGTTCTTTAATCAGTTCGTTAATCATATAATTTATATTTATTTTTAAAAAAATTTAACTATGTTTTTAATTTAATTATTTTTTCTCTCTTATTTCAGTAAACTTTAAAAATATTTTAAATTAATCTTTAAAAATCTTCTTTTTGTTTGAATGCGATCATTGTAACGATATTAACTATATTTCTGTATCCACGGCAGCATTGCAACAATTAAGAGAAATTTGAAAAATAATATAGATGAATCAAGGTTTAATCATTCGAATATTACGATTATTTCGAATTAAAAATTCCAATCACAATATTCTATACGAAAATATACAAACCATACTAAAATATTTAATACATAATCCACAATTAGGATCCAATTTATTAAAAAGACTTGAAAATTAATTTAACCTTGAAGATTTAATCTTGCTTGTTAAATAAATTAAAACTATAGAAATATATTTCAAAACTATGAATCTCTGAATATATCAAATCTTTCATTGTGTAAAGTTTTTGGAAATATTTATAGAATTCTATTCACACCTTAGAAGAATCTTCAGCACAGCATTCCAGTAAAAAGATGAAATGAAAATCTTAATACATTTTAAACAATAAACAATATACTGCACCAAATTTGTTTCTTCAATCGAATAATTTTTGTTTTTCGGATCACTAATAATGATATTGCAGTTTTAAAAGTATTAATTGCAATTTGAATTTTATAATTATGCATCTGCTTAAAAAAAGGATTATTTTGTGAACTTTCTGTGACTTTAATAAATTTTATACTTAATTAAAAAAATATGGATGGATAGCTACAATTTTTTTAAAAAAATGTAAGTATGTTGATGATATTTTATATTAAATAGTACTTAATTCCGTATACATTCATTAAAAAAATACTTATTCTGAACTGTTGAAATAATTTGCAGCAAGAAACAATACTATCGAAAAAATAATAATAAAATATATATCTTACTTGAAGTAATGTACAAAATCTCTTTGCAGCATTATTTGTTTTAGAAATTGTTTCTAGCCTACAGATTTTTTAAAATTAAGAAATCAAATAATTTTATTTATTTGTTTAAGTTATTATTTTTCAATATTATCGTTGAATGGTACATTGACAAATTTCTTTGATTAAAAATAAATTGTATGAATGCAAAATGGTATAAAATGCAATCTGGTCCTTTATATTTATTTTCTTCTCAATCATTTTGACAATCCAATTTCCCTCTTCCTGGTACATTAACCAATCAAAGCAACTTTGTATACATTTATTTCAAGGTATTTCATATCTTGGAATCCATAAATATTACTTTAAACACAAGTTAATTAAAGAGAACTATGCATAATATTTTCCTGAACTGAAAGCGATCCAGCAAGCCTTAATCCGAGTGTCTGAATTAGAATTTTGGGTGAGTCGGGCGAAGGTATTCCGAATGAAAAGAACTTAATCACTCTCGAGTGCCCTCGGGCGCTGCATCCCGTTACGACAATTCGATTTCCTCCTGCAACAAAACGACCTCCCTCTCCCCTTCCCTCCCCTCTCCCCAGGTAAAGGAGAGAAAAAAACAATCAACAAAAAATAAATCAATCCATCTCCTTTTTCCTCCGTTTTTACCCTACCGTCCCCTTTTTCCATCTTTTTTTGGTTTTTCTTTTTCTTTCTTTTTTTTTTACGGAACGAAGTCCTTATCGTTTGGTTCTCTCTCTCTCTCTCCTTTTTAATCTCTTTTTTTTTTTTCCTTACGTTCTCTCCTCCTCCCCATCTGTTACGTTCTTACCAATCCAGCTCCAAGGTTGGACGACACAAAAAGAAAAAAAAAGAATAAAGAAGCGTCTTTCGGTGAAGAAGAGGAGCAGGGGAGGGAGCGAAAGAAAAAAGAAATAGCGGCGGAAGACGAAGAAGAGGGGAGAGGCAGCGAGCCACGCGACACGGCACGAGCAACAAAGCTAGGGGAGGGGCCAACTATTCATGAGAGCTCGGTTCGCTTTTTAACGGTGGGTTGTCCCAATCGGGACTTCCAGTCGGAGCCCCGCTACGGTACAGACGGGACGCGTACTTTGCTCGGCTTTTATCTTTGTTGTGCCTTTCGCCCCTGGTTTCGTCTCCATCCCACAGATTACGAACGGATAGACACCGTACTGGATATCAAACAATTCACTGCGCTGGTATTGGCATTTATTTTAGTAGAGGTGGATCCTAACGGAACATTGATTTCGGATATTATTTATTCAATAGTTTTTTTCTTCTTCTTCTAGTTGGATCTTCAACGATTGCAATTAATAAACAGTGTTGTTTTCCAACTAGGCTAATTTTTTTTTAAAAAAGAAACAAATAAAAGAAGGAACATATCAGTTTCAACTAAAATTTCCAAAAGATATATATATCTGCTTCAGAATTCGGTTGGACAGTGTTCTGAAGAATATTAATCAAAATCTACAACTTGTTTAAAAGGCGAATACATTTTTAGACTGATTTTTGAGGCACGAAAGAAAGTGAATTTCAAGTGACTACATTTGCTCAAATTTCTACAATATATATATTTTTAATGAGAAATAGAAATCTGCCAAAAGTGCCTGGACATTGCTCAAATTTCTATAATATTTATCTGTGAGCTTAAAATCGTCGAACTTTCAAGCTCTTGTTGAACTTATTTATTGATATAAAAGACTTGTTTAGAAGTGCTGCTCTAGCTATGCGTTTTGCATCTTAAGTTTATAAATAGAACTATCTCATTAGAACATGACTTCTCTCACTCTTCTCGGGGGGCCGCTGGACCCCAGCCATATGAGCATGGGCTCTACCCCAACAACCACCTACCTCTTGACCACTACATCTCAAACTACAACGACGGCCTCTACGACAAACTCTTCTCAGCGCACAACGACGGCGACGGCCAAAATAGCCCCTAAGAGACTCCAGGCAACCTCCAAGAGGCGTTCCCATGCTGCGGCCGCCCCTGCAGTGGCGCGGCGGAATGAACGGGAGCGCAATCGCGTGCGTCAAGTTAACCTGGGGTTCGCTACCCTTCGGCAACACGTGCCCAACGGTGCCAAGAGCAAGAAGATGAGCAAGGTAGAAACATTGCGGTCAGCAGTCCAGTACATTAAGCAGTTGCAACGGCTGTTGAACGATGAGGAAGGAGCGCTGGACGACGAAAATAGTGCGCCCTCATCTTACGAGGAACAGTTCCACGGGGCATACGGAGAAGGACTTTTGCAACTAGGCGGATCGCCGGACCCTTCGCTGGGTAGTGATGCGAGCTCGCCGTACGACAGCCTCAGCCCGGAAGACGAAGAACTGCTCGATTTCACGACGTGGCTCTCCTAACAAACGTAAGTTTTCTTTTCCCTTCTCTTTCGGGGTGTTTTCGGCATCGGTTTTTGAATATGTCATATATAAAGTTGTTAAGTTTTGGATTTTTGAAGATTGATACATTTTATTCTTTATTTGATTGTTTCATAAAAGATGTAAAATTTAGGGTGATTCGGATGGTTTATCAGTCTTATAAAATTATATGGAAGAAAGGTGATGCTTAAAAAAAAACTTCATATAGAACGTAAATACTTATTTATTGTTATAAAATATCATGTTTCAGTAGCGTATAGTATTCTTTTTTAAAATTAGGGCAAGAAAGTTAATATTGCCAATGCATTAGTGTAGGAAAATATCAATATGAAACATAAATTGATCAGAATATTGGTATAATATTTTAGTAATCCTAAGTTGAATAAATTTTTAAGTGAAGTAATTCAGAATATAATTCCTTTGAGTTTATAACCATAAGCAATAAAAATTAAAACTTAAATATTTTTTAAAAAATTAGGGCAAGAAAGTTAATATTGTTAATACATCAATGCAGGAAAATATCAATATGAAACATAAATTGATCAGAATATTATTATAATATTTTAGTGATCCTGTGTTGAATAAATTTTTAAGTGAAGTAATTCAGAATATAATTCATTTTAATTTATAATCATAAGAAAGAAAAATTAAATCTTAACTATTTTTTTCCTTCCTGTGTTTTTGACGATTCTTTATATAATGTCGTTTTCTTGGCATTTAGTCTACAAGTTTCAATAATCTATGCATTATCAGGATTTAAAAATAAAAGGATATTTAAAATATTATTTTTATATTTTAGCTTTCGGATTTCATGTTTTAGTTATTCAGCAACTTATGTTCATTTTATAACACTTCAGGTTATTTCATTAATATTATTCTTTTCTGCTTAAAGAATGTTTCTTTTGTTAGCCTTTAAAAGGATAATTAAAATAATGTTTCAAATTATAGGTTTTCAAAAAAGCATATTTTTTTAAAACCAGATCTTCCTAAATTCATTAGATAACACGAATTATTTTTAAAATACTCAAATGTTAATTATATATATCTAAAAATTATAAGACAAAATTTGGAATTCAAAAATAATAAATGAGTTTATATATATAGAGAAAAAATATTGAAACAATTCAAATCCCCTAACGTGCAAAATTTATTTATTTATTTATATTGAACCCAAATAATATCTTTCCATTTAATAAATTAAACAATACAAGCAATAAATATGCAGTTTTCTATGAAATCTAACAACAAATATCTCCAAAATTTAAAATTATTATTTATTATTATATTTTCGAAAAAATATATAATAATATGTTAATTATATATATTCTATATAATATATATTTAATATATTATATAGAAAATATATTAAATGTTTTTTTTTCGTATTTTTGCGATTTTCAGAATAATGACATTAATAATGGAACAGACTATTTAGTAATCTTGTTTTTAAGTCTATTAAGTTTAATACCTATTATGTCTAGTAACCTTATTCAAAGCTGAGTTCATTTTTCTCATTGCTAATCTTCTTATAGCATTTTTTAAAAATTACTGCAGTGTTTGGCTTATTTATATTTCACCTCATTATTATTCTCACAAGTTTTCTTATCAAATGACATCTTGCATCTTCCTTCATTCCATTATTAATATCATTATTTTATAAATCGTCTTCTTATCAACTATTGAACTCTACGGATTTCATAAACTGAAAATTCCATGGAAATTCCATGGAAATTTCAGATGATAAGATCCATATAAAATGGTTGAAGAAGTATACTATTTAGTTAAGCGAAAGTTTCGTTTGTAATAAAACCAAATAATAGCTAATCATATTCAGATTATGAGATCCGAAAAGTTCAATAGCTGATAAGAAGGCGATTTACAGAATAATGATATTAATAATGGGACAGTCTATTTAGTAATCTTGTTTTAAGACTATTATGTTTATTACCTATTATGTCTCTCTACCTTATTCAAAGTTGAATATATTTTTCTCATAACTAATCTGGTTACAATATTTTTTTAATTACACCAGTGCTTGACATATTTATATTTCACCTTCTTAATAATATTCTCACAAGTTTTCTTATAAAATGACATCTTGTATCTATCTCCCTTCATCCCATTATTAATATCATGATTTTGTAAATCACCTTCTTATCTATTGAATTCTACCGATTTCATCATGATTAGCTATTATTTGAGTTAATTACAAACGAAACTTTCGCTTAACTACAGATTATTATTCTTCAACCGTTTTTTATGGATCTTATCATCCGAAATTCCCATGGAATTTTCTATACTGAGCGCAATATCATTTATTGAATCATTAGGAATGATCACTATAATTTATTTAATACTACAACCATAGTCGTGCAATCGATTTGACTCTTGACCAGATTCATAATTATACCGCTCATCAGTTTCTGCTTTGTTTCGCTTTCGCTAATACTTACTCTTTTGGAGACAAAGTGCCCAAAGCAATTATTCTAGATCTGCATTGTTAATTTAATGGCTGACTGTAGGTCGTTAAAACTTTACAAGCAGTGTAGCTCATCCTAAGTGAAAAGTACTTTGTGAGCCTAATGCAGACGTTCTTTGATTGTTACAATGTTTCTTAGAAATATCCTAAGCAATTAAAGGAACATGCCATAGAGTTATGAGACATATTCGGTTGTTTTATGCTGGTTGTAAAAAGCATGAGTTTAAGAAAAATCTTTTTCTGCATAAAGAAACTTATTCATGTGTTAATTTTACAAAATCTCAACTTTTATCTTGGTTTATAAAATATTCTGATGTTAAAAATGTAGCTTTTGATGCTAACATTTAGGTGTTTTCATGAATCTGTTTAAGTAGCGCAACTTGCTATATAATATTGTCGCGTAAATGAGGTGAATGTAGTAAGTCCAATGGAAATGAATACACTCAAGATTTTATTGTGTTTTCTAACTCATCGAGAAACTACTTATATGCATTTAAGGAGCATTCTAGACTTTGAAGGCTCGCAGAGAATTGGGAACTTAAATTTACATAATCAACATAGATTTGCATAATTAGCATAAATTTGACATAAAGCAAATTAAAACAAAATCATTATTATTATTTGACAACTTGCCTCCGCTTGTGTTTGAACTCTTAACCTTCCATTCAAGAGTCCGCCGACTGAACGACCGAGCAATGATGTGCTTGGTGGAAAGGAACAATTCTTGCTACAATATTGTGCAATCGGTATCGAACAGTATAATGCGATGATTTTTTATCTTTACTACTGTATTTAAAATATATTATTGAAAAGAATAGATAAAAAAGTAACTACATAAAAGATTTCTTGCATTCATTTTTTTGCTTAATTAAATCTATTAAATTATTTAGAAACAGCAATTAATATTGAAGATACAATTATTACATTTTTCAAAATGTTGTAAAAGATAGAATGGGTGGTTTAACTATCCTTGAAATCTATACCCCATGAACATTTTGCTGATAACGACAGAATTAATTATGAAATCAGTTTAGATGAGAGAATTTTTTTTTCAGCAAAAATCATCTTTGTTCTGCGCTTTTCCTGTGATAAGCATATTCGGACTAGATAACACGATAAAGCAATTTTGAAATTTTTGTATTTAGATTAAAGTTACCTTATGAAGCGATAGTTTACATCTTGGTTCTTGGTTCAAATATTCTCAGCATTAAAATTTTCAGTTACAGCATTGAAATTTTCATAACTTCTTCCCAGCTTTAATTTGCTTCTCTCTCCATGTATTCTTATTCAAAATTAGTCACATTTCAGATATAAACATACTAATATAAATCCATCTCAGATTAAGAATTAATTACTATACATTAAATTATAAGAATACTAAAGATTGAAACGAGGGGAAGAGAAAATGAATACCTGTATCTTTAGAAAAATAAAGAAATTTGCTAAGTTGTCGCTTTCCAAAAAAGAACATAATATTATTAAGAATGGCATTGTAAACATAAATGCTCAAGAGTTGAAGTAGATTTCAGTGAATAGATAGTGTGTTTCATTCTGAACTCTTTCAACTTTTCCGACAACAAAGTTTCATCTCCTTACGTTATCAAGTGTTTTATCTTGGCCACTTGACAGTTTAGAGAGTGAACTGAATCACAGCATTATCTCGGAAATAGCAGAAATAACCTCTTTTTTTTAACCGCAAAATAAGAAATGCATGTCTTTCCATCAGTAAAAACATATTTTGAAAGAAAAAAAATCTTAAATGATTTATATTTTTACTTCATGCAAATCTACTATTTAAAATGAAAAGGTTTGTTTTAACTTATTATTTAATTTTTAATAATATTTCTGTCTTCAAAAGTACATGAGGAAAGTTTTGAGATGAGTTTTCTAATTCTGAACCATTGTCAGATGACGAGAACGATACCTGAATCTAATGTAAGCAAAAAATACTAAATATTTTTTTTCATTTATGGTAGCATAAAAATGTCAAGTATATGAGCACATGAACTTTGCAAATGCTGATAAATGAAAAAAAATCATAAAACTTATTATGTATTAATTTTACAAACTTAAATAGTGATACAAAATTTTTTCTATTATTGGAAGACTAAATGTTAGACTATAGCTAATTCGTTAATTTGTGCATTTAGAATGTTCGAAAAATTACACAAGAACTTGGAAAAGGGAAATATTTCTTATTTTCCCATTTCCTTCCGCAAGTTATTTTTGGTGCATCAATTTAGTAGATATGAATGTTCTCCCTACATTCCACTGTCAGATCAATTTACCTGAAGGCATTCTAAAGGGTTTGAAAAGGGGAGTTCAGAATTCCTTTAGTTCAGTTTTTGCAACCCCTCCCAAATAAAAAAGGGATTTTCAAATTCTGAAAAAAAGTGATAAGAACAAGGTGGATCGGTTTTTGGGTGTGGAAGCCCGACCCTAGGGACCCGACCCCCTTTATTGCCCCGTTTTCTACTCCACAACGAGGTCATGGTGAGCCCCACCCCAGACTTCACTTCCAAACGAAAATAACAGAGGGATTTCCGTATCTATAATTCTAAATAACTACAGTGGAAATGAAATGAAATTATGAACGGAAATTAGAGTGTTAAATTAATAAATTAATTTTAAGTTAAGAAATGAATCGACTTTTATATGATTTACTTAGAAATTTATGCAGCAAAAAATAATTCAATTTATATTTAAAAGCTTTGATTAATAATGCATTTTATTATTATTAAAAATTAATTAACCAATATAAATCATAGTCCAGATTTAATTGATTCCAAAAGACATGATGTTTTATATAAGTCATTGGTATATAAGACGAACCAATATTCGAAATATTGTATAATGTTTTGTATTTTCCGATTTTTTTTCGATTGAGATTATTAAATTTTTAGAAAATATCTTTACGAGATTTTCTGAAAATTTAAATTATGGCATCAGAAAGTATCTTTTTCTTCTAATGCAAGTTTGTAAAAAAAAAAAAAAAAAGAAAACATCATCCATATGAATGTTTTCAGAGAAATTCTTTAAAAGGATTCAAAATTCCTTTATTGAATAATTTCGAGAAAAAATTTTTAATAAAAAGTAAAATTTTGTGGGTTACAATATACGATTCGGCGACTATCTTATTAAAAAATCGTTGCACTGGATCTTTCTCCTTTTAATTGATTGAAGAAAGAAAAGAAAGTATTTCTGCCTTAACTTTAAGATTTTGCTTTCAAAATTCTTTTGTACTAACTATCAAGAAAAAAAATTCCTGCTCATTAATTTGTTGTAACTTCAGAAGTTAGTACAAAGTTTAGTAATTTAAAATAAAATAATATATCCATCAATTATTTTTTCTCTCCTTTAATTCGATAATTTTACAATAGCTTTGAATTAAAAATGATTGACAAAACATTAAATTCCCCCTAAACTTATTCTATCTTTCCAAATATTATAGAACTAAGAAAAAATTAGAGCAAATTACTATGACAAAATTAATGGTGTATCAATTTAAGAATTAAAATAGGAAAGGTAGCATTATCAGAGATTGATTGCATAGTATTTGTCTCAAGAATTTAGTTTACTTAAAGCATTGTATTAAAGAATCTTTAAAAAAGTTATAAGAAAAGAGAGAGTAGAAAAAATAAAAGCACTATCAGAATCAAACATTCCCCCCTAACTTATTTAACATTCATTTACTAATGCAAAAACGCTTTCATGTTTGCTTCCCCTTTCTTGACATGACAGGAGCCACAAATTAGCATTATTCATGAATTCATGCTTCGTACTACGTAATCAGTTTCACTAGCGTAGGCCATAATTTTTAGTTTTTGCAGTTGATTCCGAGGTTTCAAAGGTCTTAAGGTTGCTCTAATTGGTATTCCTTCTAGAAGTTCGAAAATGAAATGTTTTGTATTACTATTTAAAAACAACTCTCCGGGAACTTGGTGCTCTTGAAAATGGTTAGGTTTTGCAGTCGTATCTTATCACTATTTGTTGACGAGTCGTGAATTTCAATGAAGAAATTATTGAAATCGAAGTACTGGTAATGAAAAACCAGATAGCTTGTTTGAAACAGTTTTTTTTTTCCAGATTGAAAATTTAATTACCGTTAAGAAAATCATTTACAAAATTAACATCACTAGGATACATACCATCTGGAGTTTATCGTGTTTCTAATTATTTCCTCGATACTCGGTGAAATTGAAGATAGTTCGAAGAATAAAGTTTCGGAAAATTTCAAGCAATACATTTTTTTATACATTTCATTATTCATTTATCTAGACTCTTAAATATTTTATTGCGTTTTTCTCTAAATTACTTACAGCTCCCATCCTGTTATTTTATCCAAAATTTATAAAATTTAATCATTTATTCAAATTTTTTTCTCTTGATTGGAAAACATTTACAAAGACTAATTTTCTTTCTTTTATGTTTTAACGTAAATTGATCAATAAATCTGATAACAAAGAATTTTTCCGGTTAAATGCCCCAATAAATAGAAAAATTCCCCAGCTTGATCGAATATTTCTTACATTTGCTAAAATTTGTGATAACTCAAATTAGATCATTTGTTTAAAGATGCACAAATGTAATGTAATAATCCGCCTAAAAGTATAACATTTTATTTGCTTTACTTTACCATATAATATAATAAACTATAAACTGGATTACTATTTGTATAGATAGATTAAGACTATATAACAATAAAAAATTGTCCTGAAAGTGAAATTTTTTGTTTCTCCTTAAGAATTCTAACTAACTTTTGGGAGTCCTTGGAACATAGAGGTCACAAGTTCATCATTGAGGGGGTCAGTCGCAATATCATAGAGTCTCTCAGTACCTTTACAAACTCTGAAAAGTTTTGTTGATGTTTGATAATATGTCCTATGACACATTCATGTTTCTATAAAATGATAACGGGTAGCATCTGAATAACCTCATGTGACCTGAGTGGAGGCAGACATGAAACAGAGGAAGAACGAGAATACAAGACATAATGGGCATTTTCTGCATGAGACAAGACCCTAAGGTGGGCTCCCACATAAAGTCTACGAACAGATAATGGGCAAGGATCTTCATAACTCAGTGCGTGAATGAAAAGAAGACGCTAATCTCTTTTGGCATCAATAGTGGATGATCCAGATTAGTTTACGAGCTATCTCTTCCGCGTAACTTACCCTTTGCCTAACCAACTCCTGGTTATTATCATTTGGACCTCCCTTTATGTTCCAATGAAGACCATTTTTCCTTCTTAATCCTCCCCTCGGGAAGAGCGTGACGTGGTCCATCATCTTCGCGCCATTCTTTCTCCTGGAGGATTTCTTCCCTTTCCTTTGCGGAGGTTTTAAATTTTCATTAAACTCTTTCGTCACCCGCCTTTTGTGTCACCCTCCCTTTTAGATTGGGACAGCGTGCAGGGGCTCTTCCCACAAAAGACAGCCTCCTTCTTGATGATGCCTTTGTCGTCGGTGACAGGATCAAGTTTTCAGACCAGATTGGAAGGAGGCAGGGGGATTTTAAAAAAAAACTATGAAGGGGAGGTGAAATTAAAGCTCGGAAAAACCCCAATGCTCGTGTTCTCTTAGGTATTTTTGGTGGTAGGACGGCAGGGAAAAAAACGCACCACGCCTTTCCAAACTTAAAGAAACGAAGGGGTGAGTTTGCCGTCTCGGCAGGATGGACACGACCCACGGTATGGCTTCCAGAACAATTTCTCTTGATTATTTTCGTTTGGTGAATTCTTGAGGTGGAAACAACTCTCGCAAAAGATCACTTGGCGGAAGTTTCCATTTTCTCTCTCTCTCTAATTTTTTTTTTCGTTCCTTTCTCTTTTTCTTTTTTCTAATGCCGGACCGGAAGCGGACAGGTTTTTCTAGAGACATACATACATACATATGCGTGAGTACACACCCAAAGCGTACGCAATAGTGGCTGCCCTCCCCCCTCTACCACTGCCTTCTTTAAGAATCCCTCTAGTAACCTAGAGGATTCGGATTTTAAAAAAATGTTGAAAAAGAAAATATAAAAAATGGATTCTTTCAGAAAGGAGAAGAATCAAAGCTTGGATGAACTTTCTTTTGAAGATTGAAACGAAGAGAGAGAGGCCCAGAGCAAAATAAACACAAAAAAGCAGAAGGTGCGGCCCTGGTACAATGGGACCGGGGAGGGGTATCGAGTACTGGGACCCTGAAAGGGAGCAAGGGGGATGGAAGGGCTTTGTACAGCAGGACAAGTGTGGTGGATCGGCATTGTTAGGGCAGGTAGAAAAGCACCTTTACCATCGGAGCCATAACCACCTATTCAATCCCTGGGCCTTCACTCGGAGTCCCTTTCAAAATTTCCATTATTGCTTCTCTCCCCCCCTTCTCCCTTTTAAGCATGGCTTGGGAGGTGATCCGGACACAAGAAGAGATCTTGAACGAATTTCCAAAATAATTATAAAGTATAATTTAAGGTTTTCTATCAACTGATCTCGATTCAGAAAATGAAGTCGGTGAATTTTAGGGAGAGTAAGAGGGGGGGGGGTAGAATAGAAATCGGATTAAAATAGAAGTAACAATCAGGTCAATATAAAATGTACTATGGGTAATGCATGTTTTGCAAAAATGTTATGGGTTCTATTTAACGAAAAAATTATAGTTTTGTTTTCTACCTTAAATTATATCAAGATGAATGTTAAAGATCTACAGTCGATACAATTTTTCTTAAAACAAGTGACAAATGTTTGTTTTAATACCTCATTTACAAATCTATTGTTGTTTAGGTTATAAATTAACATTTTGATAATAAAAAACTGGAAGGTAACATATTAAAATCTAATTTGCTCTTAAATCAATATTATTATTATTATTATTATTATTATTATTATTTATTTCGATAGCCTTTAGTAACACATTATTAAAAAATTAAGTAGAATTTTGCAGATTTTTGTTTAATCCATCCTAGTAGGTCTTATCAGGTCAATTAGTAATGATTGGATGAATATATTCAAACAGGTAGAATGTATTCATCGAGTCGAAACAGCTATCTTTTTTACTTACATAACAAAAATTGGGTGAATATAAAAATAAATTTTGGTAATTAACAAAATTCTGAATCACAAGTTTTACTAAATATTTTCGTGATGCAATGATTATGTTTTGAATGTCCTATTGATATTAAATTACAAGAAATTCACTGCTTTTGTAATTGTTATGGGTATTCTACTTGATATAATTAAAAACTAGAAAAAAGATTAATAATGTCTCTCGTTAGAGTTATAGATTTTAGCCAGAAATGTAATTTTTAATCTCATTTTTATCTTATTTAAGAAAAGATTATCTTGTGCCAGGGTTAGAAAACATTTTTAAAATTATTAGACTGATACCTTTCATGATTTAATGACAATTAATTATTTTTATTAATCTAATTTACGTTTATTGTGTTAACTATTTTCTTATAAGCAAGTACGTCAGAGTTCTGATTATCAATAGTAACAAAATGCAAGAAGGAAAAAAACAACAACACTGGTTTATTTTATATAACTAATCCTTTTACGACATAAAACTTATAATTAATGTACAACACTTTGAATATTAAATATTTATACTTAAAAATAATAGATTTGTGATATTGGAAAACCAATGTATTCAAAATTAATATTAAATAAATATTATTTTAAGACAGCAAATATTTTATTTTAATGTGAATTAAAACCAGAACGATAATTAACGGCAATTCATTTTTTTCTTTACAGATCCTCCCACCAGTGACCCCCATCCTGCCAAACGAAAAGAAGCTCATCCATGCATTGGCTTCCCTGCTATAAGGAAGCTAAAGAAACCGCAAATGGATCATCCGCGTCGATCCGAGTATAAGAAACGAGAAGACATAAAAAGAAAGTGGAATAATTAAAAGCATGGTTGTCCGCTCTCTGCGTGCTTCCACCCTCCCCCACCCTCTTCCATTTTGCAAAACGAACTCTCGGAAACCTGTCTTCCGCAAAACTGTAAGAGTCCAACCATGAGTGTAGGTCCGGATCTTCGGACCAAGGCTCGCGATGGCCATCCATGCACAAAACTCTTCGAATCCCCTCAAAAACCATTCTTTTTTCCACTGTGCCGGCGGCCATGTTCGACTTGGTCGGACTTCCGGTCTTCAGGCGGAAGTTCGTGCAACTTCCATTCCACATCGAAGGATTTCCTGAACGGACCACAAAGAACAAAAAAAAAAAAAAAGTAAAAAAGAGAGAGAGAGAGAAGGGAATAGTTCTTCAGATCCCTTTTTTCTTCCGATTCGATTCTCGCTCCTTCCCGCTTTGTGCCATGAGAGGAAAGAAATCGAAAAGATCAGTCAAGAAAAATTAACTCGATCAGCAGTGATTCTTAGAATGTTTTTTTTTTTAGTAGTAGTGGGATTGTCCCGGTTTTCACCAATGTAGAGTCATGTAAAAGAACTCTTTTTACGCGGACGCACAGTGTGTTCCAATATAAAAAAATGAGCTTAATTTTTTTCCAGATTTTTTTACTTATTATTATCCATGCTCACAATTGAATGTGTGGACTATATTGCTCACTTTTTCTTATAAATGTTCCCTTGTCCGAATATGTTTAATGTTACAGTCAAACCGATCAGTGCCACCAAATAAGCATGGGAATTCATTCAATTTGTAGAAACTTGTAATGTTTGTTTTCATTCCCTTCCAATTCTATATATTTGAGATAAATATTTGAATATTTCAAAATCTCAATAACCTTTGGTAATGTTACTGAAACTTTAAAAAAAAATGGAAGAATCATTAAATTCTGTCTTTCTATTTTTTTTTTAATTTATTGGACATGAAAATGTTATGAAGTTTTATAGAATAAATTATTGAATTTTAAATATTTAGCATGAAAAATTTAAAAATCTGTTAATGAGATCTTGTTATTGAAAAGCCTGAAAATTTTTATTGTTAAAATTTGCTCTTCACTTAAACATTGATGAAGTTATTAAAATATTATATTCTTTAAAGTTGCAGAAAATTCTAAAGTTAATATATAATTAATTTAATTTATAGAATTAATATTATGTTTTCAAATTAGAGAAATATATTTTTTAAATCATTGGATTTTCGATTCAGCTATAAATAATTGAACAACAAATATAATTTTTCAAAAAGCTTTCCTCCTTTAAGGAGTCAAAAAACAATAAACATTTCGCAAAT
Source organism: Argiope argentata (assembly GCA_026289955.1). Taxonomy (NCBI): domain Eukaryota; kingdom Metazoa; phylum Arthropoda; class Arachnida; order Araneae; family Araneidae; genus Argiope; species Argiope argentata. The sequence goes on from JAOUZG010030082.1 coordinate 7,642,007, forward strand.
CATTAAAATAATGCCATAATATCTTTACTTACATTATTTTAAAAGGTACATAAAATTACGTGAATTATTTTAAAATTTGGAAATAAAAATTCCTAAAAATATTTTACATTCATCTTCATTGCATTAAAATGTTTTTAAATTTAAAATCTTATAACTTTATTAAAATGATTATTTCAATAATAATGAAATTATTAAATTTCGTTTTTAATATAAATTATTTACTGTTAGATCATACATACAGTTATGAAAAGATTTTATATACTTTATATAAAATTTATTCTATATTGTTTTTTTAACATAATATTAAGCATTTTCTGCTAAACAAATTATACTATTTCAATATATCTTTCAAAATCTATTTATGTAAGACATAATTTTAAGACTATAATATTTTTTCAAAAAGTAATCTACTATAAGAACTGTTACGAGAGGTTTACGTAGAAAGTAAAAGAATCAAGATGTTTAAAAGAAATATAAATTTAAGAAAAATTTTAAGATAAATTATATTGAATTTTATTGTAGAAATCTATTTTTATAAATATTAGAAAATGTTAATGTTTTATAGTGTCCAGGAAGATGGCAACTTGTTTTAATAGCAAGAATTGTATTATAATATTGTGATACTTCAAAGTAACTTTAACCCATTTTTGTAGCTTTTAGATAATGATTTTACTAGATTTAGATTTATATATTTGAAATTTAGGTTTTAGAATATATAAGTTAATTTCTTTAGATAATACTAAACTATTTTTGTGGAATTTCGTTATTTAACGGGTTTGAAAAATTATACGTATTTTTCAAGGCAATGAATATAACATTTGCTGAATGAAATCAAAGGAAGATTAGCGTTAGTTATTGGAGTTTCATTTTAAAATAGGGGTTTTTATAGCTATTGTGATCATTATTGTGAGGTTAGTAATCAATTTTATACATTCCAGTAAATTTATACAGTGTCTAGTCGGATAACGAAGGGCATCACACGTAGAGTAATTGAAGAAAATTAGTGGAAATATGTTCCTTAAAATACTGATTTCTTTAATTTTTCGAAGTCTTAAATCCATAAGATAAGAAATCAATATTAAAAAATTCTCTTATCAATTTATAAATATAATCTGCGTAAAAATATGTAAAAATAGAAGTTAAATTACTTATATTTTCACACTTAAAGAAAACCGAGTCTGAAATTTTCGCAAAAGGTGGTTTAATTTCGATGTGCCTTGTATTTTTACTAAAAATTGTTAAAATTTCATTGAGTTTAATTAGAAGACAGTCTTGTTTTAAAACAATTTTTATTGTTCAAAATCGAAATAAATCTGATAAATTTAAATTATACGTGTTCAATTTGATGTTGGTATTTATATGAGCAATTTGTATAAGAGATTAATCAAAATAATACTCATGAAAAATTTATAAAATATTTGTTAAATTTCATTGAAGATTGCTATTATCTTTTTAATTGATATACAAAGTTTTTTCATGAAAATTATTGGAAATTAGAATTTGTAAAATATTTGTTAAGTAATTGTATTTTGTCAAAACCGTCCAGAGCAATGCTGTACTTGTAATAATTTTTGTGAAAATTTTGATACTTATACGTAAATTTTAGTTTCTTTTCTTCATTTCATTGTTTGTTCTTATACAAAATGTGCCTTTGTATTTTATTGTATCTTCAAATCAACAAATCTAGAAATCATTCTTTTTTACTCCTTTCAGCACAATTCTAGAATGCCAGTGTGTTCTAAAGATATTATTTTTGTAAAAATCATGTGTATAAATAAATTTTTATATTGTTTTATATTTTTGTCTGTTATTTTTTTAAGGCTTACACTTTTAATTATGATCTTTTATTATTAAAATATTTCTAAGAAAAGGCACTTTTACGCAGAAACTCTTTACACTTAATAATGTAAAAATTCATTAGTTATTAATGAGTTTCAACTAAATTTACTATTTAATCTTACTTTGAAATTATTCAAGTATTCTAAAAAAGAAAAAATATGCATTCATTTTTGAAAACCATATATAAATTAACCTTCAGTAAGTCTAAGGTTACAAGTAACTTAATTTGTACTTAATCTGCTTTTTTAAAACTATTTTAAATCACTTATGCTGCTTTCTTTTTTTCCCTGAATTTTATATTTAAAGATATTTAAAAATTCCTGAAAGCTTAAGCAAATTTTTTGAGAGATTCCAAATATAATTAATTTTTTCACAGAAGATAATTATTTATTGTTAATAAATCTGAACATTTTCTGAAAATGTCGGTATTTTTATAAGCAAGTTTTTATCAATAAAAAATTGTCTTTCATCGAGAAAACATAATTTCGTTTTTACTTTTTGAAGTAGTTGCAATCTCTAAATAATGGCTGATATTTTTTATTGATAAAAGCCTAAAAGAATATTTTTAAAAAAATGTTTTAAAGGAGTGAATAACAAATTTTAATTCCACTTTTAATTGCCATAAGATAATTTTATTTTATATACAATAATTTTCAATATTTGCAATTTCTATAAAATTTGTTTATTTTACAATTATATAAAAAATTTGTTATTATGAAAGTTGATTGAGTATTTGATACACCTAATTTGAGTACTATTTATCAATTAATGAGGAATATATTTTTAGCTGACTGATATTTCACGAATACTGATTAAATTCTCTTACTTAGATCAGTGCGCATTATTGTTATAAAATGAAAATTATAATTATGAAGATTTATGCAAACTACAATTCATTTCTTTATAAAAGCGTTTAGATTTACGACTTATTCATGAGCATCGCACAGAAATAGAAATTGAAAAATTTGAAAGTTTGCGTAAAATAACAATTCCTGAGAATGGAGGGTAACTAAATGTTTGTCTAAGCATGCAACGAAATAACTTTTAGAATTAATCTTTAAAATTACTTATCTTCATCTGCAATTTTTTAATAAAATTTCTGTCATGTACGAACGTATTGTAAATAATGACATAAATCAAACAACCAGCTTCATTTGCTTCATTGCGTTAAAAAAGTTATAAATGGGTTGAAATATATCTGTAAAATGAGATTTGCAATTAATATTTTCTTAAAAATGCATTCGTCATCAGAGGAATTTTTATATGATATTTAATAGAAAACTCTTGAAGAAATCTTAAATAATTGAATGTGCAGAAACTAATTATTAAAAATTATTTTCCGAATCTAATTATATTCTAGAAATAAACAATAAAGATTTTCAATAAGAAGAATTGATTTTTTAAAAACTTATTTGATCAAAAGCAGAATAGTAAAGAACCCTAAAGTTAAAAAAAAATGCTGAAATGCGGTCAAAATAGATATATAACATGTAGAAAAATGTGAAATGTATTTGATTCTTTTGAACAATGACCTTTTACTTATTGGCACTATATATTAATATTTTCAAAAAGGTAATGTATTTAACAATATTGAGCCATGGTATAAGAAAGGCTACTTAACATACATACTCCAGTATGTACGCTATCCTAGCTGATATCAAAATCAAATAAAAACGAAACATTAATCACAAATGTATTAAGCCATTTTATAAATGCTTAAATTTCTAGAACAATCGAAACTCGCATCTCTAGGCCGTCTAGTTGGGCCAAAGTTAAGCTAAAAGGCCACTAAGCTTTATGAATGATAAGATACATCACAAGTAAAACACCTTATATTCAAAAGAAAGGAGAATGCAGCCGTAAATATATTTGAATAATGTAGTGTATGTGTAAGAAATATTGGGTATCCAAAAAAATGTTTTGCTATTTTTTGAGAGTAAAGATAGATAAAAAAAAAACTAGATAAATGAAAATAACACTTTAGCTTGTAATTCTTTGTCCAGTTTATAAAATAATTAATTCAATTTCCATTTTATCATTAGTTGAGGTTTCAATTTAATATTTTTTTTTTGAATTTTTGAAGTATCACCGTTATCTTAGATCTCTAAGATTACGGTGCTGAATAGGAGTAGTACCACTAGTAAAAATTAAAAAAAAATGTTTGAATTATCTTTTTAATTTCCTCATATAAGAAATATAAAAAAAAGTAATTGTAGAACATTCGAACTCCAGATTTCAACAGCTCTTCTCGTTTCAAATCTTTTTCACTTCGAAAAAAACATTTAATTATTACATCTATCTGTCTGTAAACACGAGGACTAAAAGCACTGTGAATATTTGATCAGTTTTTAGTTTTTAGCTCAGCTTGGATTTTTTATTAAGCTCCATTGTAAAGCAATACTAAGGCTATTTTGGGATGGACCTCGTAATTTTGAACCTCTATCAGGTCACAAGGACAACATCTGAGCTGGAACCCCCCCTCTCCACATCAAACCACACCAGTTTGATCATGGCAGATTTAACTTGCAATTGACTCCCTTGCACAATGGTTCTCAGGTGGAATCGGGCATCAAACCTGAACCGTTAAGGCTCACAACCCGAGACCTAACCTCTAGATCACCGTGTCCTTGACTTTTGATTAAATTTTGCATACAAAAAATATAGATTTCTATTGAACTTTAAAAAAAATCATTCAGAATATCCCGTCACCATAATGCGTTATATCTATTTATACCGCTGACCAAATATAAATTAACATGTTTCCGTCAAAGCGAAGAAAACTATATGAATAAAAAGTGAAACATTGGTTTCAGATCTAAATTGTAGATATGCATCGAATTTGAAAGAAAATCCAAGGAGTTGGATTGGTCAGAAAATTGGCCAGAAAAAAAAACTTCTCAAAGACACATTTATAAAGAAATTGAAACTCGCATCTATAGGCCATCTAGCTGCTATAACTAAAAGGCCACTAAGCTTTATGAATGGTTTAGATACATTACAAGTAAAAAACTCCATGTCCAAAAGAAAGGCAAATGCAGCCATAAATTAATTTGAAGAATGTTGAGTATGTGTAAGAAATATTGGGTATTCGAGGAAAGAATCCAAAAGACAAAAATGTTTGCGTGTGTGTTACCCAGATATTAATTGTTAGGAATCACAAGCTAATAGATTCTCTGTTTATTATTCACTAATTATCTGTGACTAATAACGCACGAAGAAATTGATAAAAGCACAAGAAGACTTCAGGGCATTCGGTTTAAACTGCAAAGCAATGATAAGGGCATGAAGAATTTTATTGATAAATCTTTTTAAGTATTTATTTACTTAATTGAAAATTGAGTGAGGTACCTAGCCCCGCAGGGGCTTACCCTCAAGCGTAGCAGGTGTTGATGGCAGCGTGGCTTGCGACTGACTGACTTAGACTGGAAAGTAGCTTGGTGCTCCCAGTAAGTTGGGGGCGTGGCGAGAGAGAGAAACAGAAATGTAATTGGCTGTGCGATTTGACTATAAAAGGTTTGAGCTAGAAAATTTTTAAACAGTTTATGGAGCAGAGGGCTTGCAGATAGCATTAAGGAGAATAAGAATTTTTGCTGTAGGGTCGGGATTACTCCGCATTTCTTTGGCGGCTTTAATTAAATTGGGGAATATGTGAAAGAGATTTTTAATTTCGTTGAATGCATTAATCATATCACTTAAGTCTTCATTTACAAGAGGAGGAATTTGAGACGGGATGAATTGATCTGTGGGTTCATGCTGGGGGAGATTGGTTTTGAGAGAGCTGGCATAAGAGAGATTTTCTTGCCGAATTTTAGAGGAAAAGTAGTTCGCTCTATTTTGCCTAGAAGAAGTAATTTTGGGGAACTTGGGGCATCCTCTATACGCGGCGGTATGCCCCAGCTGTTCGCAGTTAATACACCTGGGTGTCTCAATTCTTTCTTTTTGAATACAATTACGGGTGATATGTGCATCTCCACATTTGAGGCAGCGCGGCTGCATACAGCAATTTACGGCAGTGTGTCCAAATAGATTACAATTGAAACACTGGGATACGGAAAACCGTCCCCGGTAATTTTCAACCATAATCTTTAGGTAACCAATTTCAGTAACCTTGAAAATTTCGTCTACTATATCGTTTTTATATAATTCAATTAAATATATGGGCAGGGGCTTCCTAGTTTTATATTGCGTTAATCTAGTGATTTTATTTACGGCAAAACCGCGGTCATTTAAGTCAAGTTTAATTAGTTCAGTTTCAAAATCAATAGGTAGCCC
>JAOUZG010030082.1:7660904-7687070 GCA_026289955.1 Argiope argentata
TATATATATATATATATATATATATATATATAAAGAATTAGCTAACAGAAAAAAATTTTGTTTTGTATAAATGAGTTAATGTGGTTTCTTCGATCAATGCATAAAAAATAATGTAAATGTCTATGCAATCCCAAAATACAATGTATACTACAAATGCATTGAGATGCACATTTTTTATGTAATGAAATGATATTAAGCACAAATAAAGCATTCTTGCTTGTGTTTTTTCAATGTCATCTCTATGACAAAAAAAATTATGTTTTAAATATTTAAGTGGAGTATACATTGTATGCTGATATGCAATTATGCTTTCTTTTCTTTTTTATGCTCTTGAGAAGACATATTAAGAAAACACATATGGAAATATTAATTTGTTAACTTTCTGTTTCAATTTAGTCAATTTTAACATTATACTGACTATTTAAAACGAATCAAAAAGTTGAAATTTAATCTCTTTTTCTTTTTTCCATAAAGCGAACGCAAATAATTTCAAATTTCAAATTTTGACAAATTTTTTGGTTTTGGACCATGTTTTTGGAATGATAACTGTCTGTGAACACGATAATCAAAAAGTACTTTTTTTAGTGGAATTTGATAAATCATCCCAAATCTGTAGATTTCTTTCAAATTTTCTATAAATGGGATCCGTTTAAAGAAAATTTACTCACGTATTTCGTACACGTATTTAACAGATAAAATGTAGATATTCTTCAAATTTTGAGCCAAGCTCGCCAAAAAGTTGATTTTAATTGAACTGAAGAAAAGATTTCCGAAATACGCGTTTGATGTTCTGATGCTTATATAATAACCGTAACCAGGCTATCGATTCTTTAAAGCCAGACTAAAAAAAAAAATGTCAAAGATTTCACTTGAACAGACTCTTTCGATTAATAATATAAAAATATATTTATTTTAAAGTGTGCAAGAAAGTTATCGGATATTATTTCCGTTTTTTTAGCCTTTATTCCCTCACACAGAGCTGATATAATTATTCATGTAGTTTATTATCTCTAAATTATTACATTTCTGGCTCTAACTAATCAAATAACAATGTTAACTATATTTTATCCTTTGATGATTTCAGAATCTTAGATTAAAAAAATTTAATTAGCATAAATAGCTAATAATATTATATATTTGAGGTTATTTAAGAAAATTGCAATGTTTCTAAACTTGGTGTTTGATTTTTATTCGTAAAAACCTCTATAACTAAGAAGTAAACTATAGTTAAATCAGATTTTGCTGAGTTAAATCAAATTGCGTCGTCTATCATAGTTGCTTTTCTTGAATCACATGTATTATTGGATAAAGTATCAAAAGTTTTAAAAAAATGAGGTACATTTCAGTTCGAAATTTATCGTGTGTGATGCTGGAATTTTAACTTACGATAATTTGTCACTCACGCTCAAATTCATTTTCTCTATTTTTTTAACAGCCTTTACAAATTATTATAAATATTTTTTTCATTTTTCTGAATTGAAAAGGAATATGTTAGAAAGTGGAGTCTTATAACGTCTTAAAAGTAAGACGATATAAGACTACATATATATCGTAAGGGAAACATATATATCGTAGATACATATATATCGTAAGGGAAAATTATAAATGCATTATTAAAATAATAGAATTACGTTATTACTTTTGATTATCAACATTGCTAATTAGTTTTTCACTTGATAAAGCTGTTTCCTTCATCAAAAAGAAAGAAAAAAATAAATTTCCAATGTTATTTATTTTTTACCTCAATAGCAATATAAAAAATTTTATCAACTTTTTAAAACTGCTTTTAAAATTTATTTATTTATTTATTTTGCTAATGTAAGATCCTTCTGAAATTGTTATTTTCGAGTTAGAATGTTTTACAGATTGTTTCAATACTCCCATTCTTATATTTAAGCAAAAATAGGAATATCCTGAACTTTTGCATTTATTAGAGCATTATTTGGCATTATTGTCTACAAAATGTAGCATAAATTAAAATCATGTACTAAACTAATTTAATCATTCTTTTAAAGAATTTATTTTTGACTGATCTAATTTCACATTTTTTGAATACATTTATGAAGAAATCTAAGCATATCTTGTTTAATTAATAGCTGATTCGATGTACATTTTACGTATTTGTTTTTAAGTGGGATTTATTGTTAAAATTTATTTTAATAGGAGCATTTCATCGTAGATATTGAAATTGCATGATTTCTGATTAATTTTTTTCTTTTAATTTTTAGAAAAATAGATAAATAAAATCAATCATTTGAAGTAGTCTCATTTAAATTTTTAAAGAATTAAAAAAATTTCGTCAAAAATTTATTTTAGCACACCTCAGTTTTTAGATGGATTTTATCGCCAGCATCCCGTATTCAAATCCTCTTTACGTTACTGGAGTGATGTATCCAAAGAAATTCAGAATAAGCTTTTTTTGTATAAAAATTTCGAATTTTCAATAGCTTACGGTTAGAATGACATACAGTTAGTCATGGGGTAGACAAAAGGGGGGAGGTACAGTGCCACATCCTTCAGGACAATACACCACGAGAGGTCGCGCGACTGCGGGCACCATCTGTCGCCTGTTACGTGCTCTGATTGGCCCGCCGGAAAACGCGCGCACGCTCGAAGTGCCCCCTTCGCTTCTCCCTCTCCACTCCGTCATTCTTTCTTCACTTCTCTTCTACCTTTTTTTATGTCGTTCATGCAACTTTTTTCAAATCTTTTTCAAAATGCATTGTCTTGCTTTCGGAGAATGCATCTTTGTAAAGAGAGATTTTTTGAAAGAAGGGGGAGCAGAAAAAATATATATAATATCGTTCCTTCATTTCCACCCTCGGCGCTTTTATTCTTTTTGGACACCTTTTTTTTTCTCTCCTTTTCTCTCTCTTTCGTGAGTCGCGCGTTCCGTTATATGAGAGAACAAAAGGGTAGGGCATGGGGGTGCTGTGGAGAGCGCACACACATGCGCATGTATATGCACGTTATGTTTTGTGTTCGCGTGCTGACACGTGGATTTCCCCCTGCCCCCTCAGTATCTTTTCATTGCCACTTTTTTATTCTCATTGACGGATGTCCGAGTTTAATGGGTTGGAAAGGTGAAAAAGTCACGTATCCGGAGCATGCCCGAAGTAAGGATTCGACACTCTACTCACGAAACTCGATATTGTTTTGATTATCCAATCCCGTAGAGTGCCATGCATGTTCAGCAATAATCAGAGAATAAAGTTTGCAATAGAAGGGAAAAAATTCCACCTTAAACCCTCAAATTTAACATCACACTTAAAAACCCATAAATTTAACTTAAATTTTATGATGAAATTACTGAGATCAAGCTGAGAATCAAAAAATAGTCGACACTAATTATAATCTGCAGGATTAATTCTTAAGATAATGAATATGTTAGAAAAACAGATGACCATGAATAAAATGTAACCAATATTATAAAGGAAAATTTCCTATTTTTATGGAGGAGTCTTTCAAAATTTAAAGCTAATAGTGCAGTTCAGCTCAGGAGTGTCATTTAACATTATATATCTAAGAATGTTTGTTCCATTTTGGTTTTTAGAAGAGCAGTCATCTATAAATGTAAGTTTACAAATGATGTTGCATAGTTTTCTGGCCCGAAATGTCACACATTTTCTCACTTCTTAGACATTTTTAAAAAATTAGTCCGTTAAGAATATCACTGAGAAATAAGTTGGATTAGTAATGTCTTCCTACTTCCGTCTAACTAAATATATATTTTAAATCTTGCGCAAAAACAGTATGCATTTTTTTCCAAAAAAGTTGTATGCTGATTTAACGACTATAGGGTGAAATTTCTCAAAAGTTCCATGCTTTTTCTGAAATCAACAATTATTTCTGATAACAGTCTTAAAGCTTTCATTATAAGTGTTATATTACACCACTCTCATCTTCTAGTCCATCTTTCTCAAAACTTTTAAAATGATATTTAATTCGAAGAAGTTTCGAAAGTTTGAAAATCTACAGAGTTACTTATTGTAGTCATATGGTATTTTTAGACATTCAATAAAATTTGAAAAAGGTCCCTCTATAAATGTCACTGAAATTCATATCAAATCTTCAGTGATGATTTTCCGATATTTCTAGCATAAATATCCTGCATAATGCACCTTTTGCACAAAAGTTTTGACAAAAATATATATATATATTTCCATTCATTTCAGATGAAAATTCATTCATAACCCAAATGCTTTACATTTCTTTCAGCTAACCCACGTATAACTTAATTGATTTGAAACAAAGATTTTTTACTATAATTCTGAAAATATCCCAGAGGAAATCAGGCTGGCAAAAATAATACTCAATCAAAAAATTTTTTAATTAATCTTGAATAACCTTACATTTTTTCAGAATTACTTTAAAAAAAATTAAAATTATAAGTAAATATTGATGATTCTATTATGTAGCTGCTTAATCAAATCTTCAATCAAGCGACAACCAAAACTGTTCTGCTTTAATAGAATTAATTTTATGATAGCGGGAAAAAATCTTCAGCTTTTCTTCTTGGAAATATCAGCGTAGTAAAACGTACGTATATGAGGCACATTCATAAAGAAATACTATTATAGGAATTATTACAGCTATTGCTATTTTACTATAACCGTGCTAATTAAAAGTTCTGGCCTTTCTTGACTTTTCATTATGCATTTCGTTATTAATTCTTGCCACTTTAATTATTGCTATGGACATCTTAAAAACATTATTTAAAAATCATACCTTTTTGGGGGGGGGTTTCTTTGAACATATTAATAATTTATTTGCTGAAGCTGATCAAATAATATTTATTCTGAAAGAGAAATGTTTTAGGAAAAGCTGCTTTCAGGTTAATAATAATATTTACTTTTGAAAAAAAATTAGAATATAAGTTTAAAGAATTTTTAGATGATTGAATGTTTAAGTGATTGAATGCTTGATGAATGATGATTGAATGTTTTAATGAATGTTAGATGATGATTTAGAATGTTTAAAGATTTTTTTAGATGATTTTTTTCACATTAAGCGGTTTTCCATTGGAAATATTTCATATTACAGACGCAGTTATGATCGAATTTCAATTCATCTTGAGGAAAATTTGATATTCATTTTACAGCTCACTGTTTATATGGTATCCAAGATGAACTCAATATTCCCAAATATTTCTATTCTTAATTTAAATTACTATCACAGATGCAATTCAGTGATTTGTAAGGTATGGTAAACAGTCAATTCTATGGTGTCGCTTAGTTTACTGTTTGCTTACTGCGATTTTGTTGACATAACAGTTACTCGACCGCAGGTGCTTAATGGGTACGCGTGCGCGACTTCAGTTTGGGGGAGGGGGGAATGTGTTCCGGTTTTTGCAAGGATATGGATCATGAAGAGCAGGACTTTATGCAGGGGAATAAGGGAAAGAGGAGGAGGAGCAGTCACGGTACTCAACAGAAACGGACCTAGGCATGCCACGCAACTTGTTGATTTGGGATGAGGGGGCATTACTGATATGAAGGTCATTTCAGCATTTTGAATGAAGAGACATGTTATTCTCTATCAATGCCAAATGAATGCTATAATGCATATCGAATGTATATAATTAGATTATATCAGGAAAAAGCCAATATTTATTCTCATGTTGTTGTTGTTGTTTACATAGATAGTTTATTTAGATCCCGAGACGTTATTTCAGTCCACTTTTAATAATGAACTTACTCATAAGTGAGCAATTGTGTAAAATGGGGGAATGTATTATTTTCAAAAATGGTTATTTAGTACTCATAATAATAATAAAAAAGCTTTGCTTTAAGGATCAATTAAATATACAATTCACTTCAATTGCTTTTTTTTTTTTTTTTTTTTTGAATTTCTATTTCTATTTCGAGAAAGATTTGCTTTCGAGAAAGTTCTGCAACAAGCAAAACGGATAAATTTATTCCTATCTATTTTATAACTTCAAGTAATACTAAATCCTTGAAAATATATAAAAGTTATTTTTTCTTAATATTATGTCCTTATCCTTCGTATTTTACTACTTATGACGGAATTATCTGTTCTGCAATATTTCTGTAATGTGAACAGTTTTATTAAAATGATTTTTCTTATTGATGTTCTTTTTGAATTAAAGTAAAATAATGATATTAAAAGATGCTGAACTTTGTTATATCATGCAGAGGATAAGTTTAACAAACCCGTTTGATTTATTTCTATATTTGCAAAAGCATTTTGTTCTATAATACGAAAAAGAAGAGTTTATGAAGAATTTTAATGTAATATGATTAGTCCGATTAAGGCATTCAAGGTTGGCCTTTAAAGATCATGAAATAAATTTAAGCCATTTTTGTTTTGTAAGTATCTGAGAGCTTAGAAAAATTAACAATAATTGTTCCAAACATAACGTACGCATGTTTATGAGGCATAGAATAGTATGAAACAGAATGTTTATTAAGGAAATTTCATTTTCAATTGGAGCCAAGGTTTGATATATATCATTTACGAATTTCTACTGTTTAACCTGCTGAATTATTTAATTTCAAAGTTCAAAATTTCTAGAATAGAGTAAGCAACAATAAAATAGCCCATTGATGAATTTAGTCTAAAGTGTCACACAAAATCCCAATTTTGTTGATAAAAAATATATAGCTAAATTTCACCATTGCCCCTTAGTAAGTATTAGAGTTACAGTGTCATATTTACATGGATGAATAGAAATTTAGACATTCTCTCTAAAGTGGATTTCGTCACTATTTTAATAGAAATTTTGAGTTTTGGTTTTAAGACAAGACGTGTTTTATTCATTTATTTATCTCTTCCTATACCAATATAATCCCAAAAATAATTTAATTTACTTCAGGCTCGCTGAAATTTAGCTGTAATTCGCAGTTAATTATTTTCACAATTGGAATGCTTGCTATTTGCATACTTTGTACTTGATAAGATGTTAAAAAAAGAAGTATTTTCGTTAAATCCTTAGTTTATTTTTGTAACCTCTAATAATGGAGCCCAAGGTTAATACGGAGCCAATCTTTCTTTCATACATTACGCCATCGAATTGAAATGAAAGTACATAGCACTTTATCTTATTAGTCGGTCATGTAGTGGGCTCACTTTATTAGTCGTTCATTTAGTGTGCGCTCATCTTGCAATTCAGTAACGAACAAATGACACAACAAAGGTCTAAGCAAATTATTACTTAAAGTTTTTTTAGTACATTTTTAGAGATTGTTCCAAAAGCCCCCTTGGGTTGATTATTAATAATAATGATAATAATGACGTGTCTGCCTTACAAAGAAAGGAGGAGTGCAGTAGCTTCGGAGGATTATGGATCCCTGAGTTCCCGAGGGCAGAAGTCTGATATCTATCTGGATGTCAGCGACATACATTTATCACATTCGCTTCCATTGCCCTTTTTTACAGGGGGCACATTCCCTCTCCTCACAGATAGCACGCAGAATAACAGCCATCCCTTGACCGGGATCTGAACCTGCGGCACCCAGATCACGCGCTAGGAAGACGTGCTACCTCTGTGCCAGGAAGTTGGCAATAATAATAATTAATCTAATATTAGGGAAATTAATTTGAAATTGGAGGATATTTAATAAATTGTTTTCAGAACATCTCAATCAATATTAAACTAATTAAAACCCTTTTTTACTTTCATGTATACAACGTATAGAGAAAGTATTATAATCGCCAAAACATTTGAACTGGAGATTTTAAGAAATCTTTACATTTTAGATCTCACTAAATTCTACATTTTGGGTGCTGTGTCTGTCTGTTTTTCTGCCCGTTTGTATGTTCGTCTCTGAGACAAATGTAACTCAGACCGCTTTCAGTTAGATGTTAGATATTCTAAAGATCAGCTTTGTAAATTTCTATAAATTTTTCAGTCAAATCTGTTTAGAAGAGATCTCTTTGTCCGGTGGTTCGAATAAGTTAACATGATACCTGCAAAACGAAGATAGCAAGATATGTGAAATTTCGGAACACAGAATTAACATCTATAATATATTGAACTAAATCGAGCAAATGGTTGAAAATCTGTTGGCCAGTAATTTCAGAAATACAGTAATTAAAAAACGCAGTGAATTAAAGGCATGGCATTTGGTTTGTATTTTATGACTAAAATTTGCAGTTCTACATCCAATTTTGTTTTCAATCGGTTGCAAAATATTTTCTGCAAAGCATTGGATAACCTTTATTAAAAGGTATGTGAGAAAGTTTAGGACAGAGCATACCCACTGGTTATTCTTAAAGTAGTTCTGTTATTTAAAATTCATCTGATTCAAGAAAACAAGTAATTTAAATGTTTACTATTATATGTCAAACTCATTAAATACAATTAAATATAATTGTATTTATAGTATCTTTAAAAAAATAAGGTCACGGATATTTTGTAAAACTGCGAGAAAAAACTTTAAGCCGAATTCCCACACTTTGTGACTATAATTAAATTAATACTTGTTGATTCTTTATATTAACCTATAATCAAAGTAACTTTGCCAATTTTTCTGAGCGTTGATTAATATATTTATTTTTTAAAAAATAAAATATCGAAACTTAAGTAAGCAAAATAAATAAATAAAAATCAAAGTGAGAATATACACAGAAACTGAAATATAAATTTTAATTAGAATAAATGTTTTCTAATAATTGTATAGATATGCAAATTAGAATTTTTCTTCCTATTTTAAGTATTGAAAGTAAATTTTATTCATTATATCCAATTATTTTAATTATACAAAAGTTGGGGAAATTATTATTATGAAATAAAATAATCATTCATCTTTGACAGTTTAAAACCATCATTTGAAAATTTGGTAATAGATACGCTAAAATCACTCATTAGAGTGACACTTTAAATTAATTATGTTGTATTAAAACTTCAAAACGAATTAAATGAAAATTACTTTTCTTAATGAAGTGCTGTCTGAAATATCACAACTTTAAACTAGTCTTAATCACCAAACGACTTCAAGAAATAAATGACATTCGAATCTGATTGATTGCATTACTAATATCTCTTCGCAGATTGATTTCTTCACACATCACATGAAAAAGAACACACCATTAACGCCTTTCAGACGGAAAATTGTAATTAATGATTAACATTTATCCCAGATAATTTTTTCCGCTTGTTTATAGAGCAACTCACTTTTTATTTTTTTAAAGAATGCTTTACATTTTTATTTCATTTAAATGAGGTGAAAGCCATATATGCTTAGTTTCTGCATTTTTAGAAATGAATTCATACAAAATGAAAAACCACAAGAAAGTTGTTTAACGGAGTTGACATTAATCTATGCCCTCAACAACTTTTTTATTCTCATTGCTTTTACTAAAAGAAAAAGACATGAAAAAATGTATGCTTCCTTTAACGATATTAAAAACATTTCATAAAATATGAGCTTTATGGTAATAAAATATTCTCGAGTTTTTCTTACAAAGGACATAACAATTATCTTATAAAAGAATTTTTTCGAACATAACAAATAAAATTTTCTCATATTTCGATAAAAATCTACTTTAACAGCATTTGACCTTTTTTTTTAAATTTAAGAACTGAGAATTGATTGCAGTAGCACTTAAAAAGTTTTTTTTTCGAAGAAATTGTTCAATAAATATTTTAATTAATTCTTTTATTTTATGCATTTGAGATATTTTTGCCATTTTATCTTAATAAAACGGCCACAACAATAATTTATAGTGGTTATTAAACCTTCTGAAAGAGTCAACTATTTAGTGTGATAGTCACATTTAAACTGTACACAAACAAGTACAATATAATAATATTACTTTTTTAATATTGTAATCAGCCATGAATAGCTTAACTCGCATGCTCCACAACATCTAAATATCATATGTTCGTAATGAGTGGAAGACTAATACTTTAATGAATACAAACACAACGGATTCAATAAAAAGGTTGCAAAATGTTATAATTTTAAAGGTTAGGTGAAGAGAGAATCCGATGATTCGTTCGAATTAATTTTTAAAATTCAAAATTAGCTTTTTGAAAATTTATCTTTAAGTTATAGGAAAATCGAAAATGCTAAAAGATAGTAACTCAATACGTGATTTGATTTAAGACTGCATTCTTACTACTAGAGAGAGGGGATGGGAAATGGTTACGCCAACAATTAAAAAAAATGGAATTTGGCTTCCTCTGAGAATTCTTGAAAGAAAAAAAAAATGGAAACACGTAGGTAAAGCTACGTCTGAGAAAACAAATTGCTCAGAAAAACGCTGCATTACTTGTATGTATTAAATAAAAAAATATTCCTTCAAAAATAATTTCTGCATTCGAAACATCGTGCCATCACAAACAATGACACCAGCTAATTCAGTTTCTAAACTAAACTAAACTTTACTTTAAGAACTAAAAGATTTCAAAATTTATACGAATATATCTGACTTCTTTTTATATCAGAAAACAGCATGTGGTATCTGATTCATATCAAATATGGAGGGAATTTTTTTTCATTTGTATATATATATATATATATATATATATATATATATCAGTAATAAAATAAGATTTGGTAGAAGTAGAGATGAAAGGGTGGAGGAATAAAATAAATAATCAATGAGATACAGATATTTCAGATACAGTTTTTTGGAATCACAAATATCTTGAAAAAAAATAAGTTTCTAACCATATTTACTTCTTATCCGCTTGACATTTCTAGTATAATCAAGCAACAAAATAAAATGAATGCCTCTTTTCATTCATTTATACCTCATTTTTGTCATTAAATGCATTATTTGTTTTGAAATGTAAATAAGAATTTAAAATAAAAAAAATAAAAATAAAAGAGTTGTACAGGAAAACAACGGTTGTAAAAAAAAAGTTAACATCTCTGATGGAATAAAAATTCAGGAAAATTTCAAAAATTATTTTCTATCCATAATGCAGAAGTATTTCAATAGAAACATCTCCTGCCAGAATGATCTTGACCTTATTCGAGGATGCTGCAGTAATTTCGAAAAAATTGGTTTAAAATCCACGATTCTCAAAGTTTCGCTACGAAGACAGCTTAAACTTCCCATAATAAAAGCGATTGTTACCAGTCTGCAGTCGAGTCAGGCTGTTTACATGCGGACTACACGCATTTTATTCGGTCGGGTCAATCAAAATCAAAAGGGAGCTTTGTTCGCGCGCGCGAAGAAATCGCAACGGACATTGAAAGAAACTACTGGAGAGTGACCTCGGTCACAATTGCCATATTGCGACTTCCCATCGGAACTATACCTTGCTGGGACAATACGCGCATACATTCTTAATGGAGCTGCAGAAAGACCTCTTTTCATTTATCACAACTCGTTCTGCGGATGGATGGAGGCAGTAAAAGCTGCCTCTGTGCTTGACGACCCGAGTGTGAGGTTTGTTTTCGAAAGATTCCGCATCTGAATGTGTTGCCTAGAGATTGAATGTAATCGAAAATTTGGAAAAGGATATACTACATCCTTTTCATTAATTTTATTTTTTGTATGATGTACACAAAAGGATATGCTGTAATAGTCAGAAATTTGATCACCTGATTTTAATAAATCTCTAAGTTTTATAAATGTTCCTCAATCACACACAAGCACATACACGCACGCACACACACACACACATTTATATACACATAGACAAAATGGTTTAAATGTAGCTTATATTTATTTTATAAAAATTTAAAGAATTGTAATAGTTATAGACATTGATTTATTATTCCATAGATAGTTTATTACAAGTCTTTTTAAAATGAATTTAAGTGGAAGGACTTATTATTAAAAATAAATCTTTCCAATATCTCATTGTTGTTGTTAGTTATGGCACTTGCCTTGGACAAGCCCGCTGATACATCAGCAAATTTTAAGCCAAAGATATTCGTCTCTTGTTTCTAGTAGAGTCAACAAGGGCCAAGAGTACGACTTTAGCTACACACTCACCACAGTCACTTGCACATGCCCTTTTTACTGGGTGTACAGTCACACATCTCATAGAGAGCACACAGAAAAACCATGTACGTACCGGGACACCCAGAACATGAGAAGACGCTCTACCTCTGTGCCAGAAAGCCAGTTATCTCACTTTGCTGCATATTATCATAATTTTAGTTGAGTGAAACGAAATAAATTAATTTCAGATAAAAATTGAATTAATTCAAGTTAACAACGGAATATTTTCCACATTTTTTAATAGAAAAAATACCTTGATATGGAAGATAATATGAAATCGAATGTGTATTTATCTGCTCCAAAAGGAGTGAGCCAAAACAATTAGTAAAGTTGCCTGATATTTAAAAATAAATAGATAGTTTTTCAATAAAATGTGCATTTAGTTTAAGAATTAAATAAAAACAAAGGATATTTCAGTCGGTGTATATGTAACCTATATTCATAAATAAATTCTGTATCCATTTATGCGATCAATGTAAATTAAAATATAATGATTCATAAAAGGTTGTTTTTCTTCAATAAATTACAAAAATAATTACACTGAAGATTAAGTTGTCCATGGCTCTGCTATTAATTTTCAGCAACGAAGGGCATAAAAATGTGGGATAAAATAGAACTAATTGAAAAATACCTAATTTAGAAGATGTGCATATCATTTTCTGGTAATATTGATTTCTTATTGGGGAAAGAAAGAGATCAGATCAATATTTATAATTATCTTCTACAGAAATAGAAAAAGAAAACATCCAAAGTTACCCAGAAAAATAAATAAACCCCCTATCGCTCAAATTAACTAAAGAAATTGTTTACCATAGAGAAAATATAACAGAAATAAAATTGTTAACTTAAAGTCTTTTAATTTTCGCAATGAATAAGTGACATAATATATATTAAACTTTTGATAAAGAATATTTATGCAATGTTCGTCAAAAAACACCATCAGGTATTTTTATAGTTGATATAAAAACCATCAGTTGATTCAAAACACCATCTCTTTATGGATCGGAGAGATATGAAGTTCGCAGTCTTGCGCAAACACACAGCTTTTACTACGCCGCAATGCACACTGGGTAAGGGGCTGTATTCAGAAAGCGGGGAGGAGACTCCACATTTATGATTTACGATAAGATATTTTCCTCGACTCAAAACCAGTAGCAGGGTAAACACTTGCATCAATCAGATGCAGAGAACTGAAAGAAATCGGGAGATTTCCGCTTGCGTGGATCTCTTCTGGAGGAAAAGAATGTTAGATGGAAAAAAGCGGGAATGAAATGGAACGTAAGCGAAGAGGTTTTGGTGTCTTTTGAAGTTCTATCACAGGACAACGGCGCTTTTCAGCTAAAGAAGTAAGCTTCACTGAGTTCCCAATTCGGGTGATGTGTTTAGACGCTTGGGTGATTATTCTATCTAGCATCAATCTTAAGATTTAACCGCAAAACAGTTCAATGTTGTGTACTCCAGGGAGAATTCTAGTACAGTAGTATGTCCTGCCCCCCTTCTTTTTTCGCATAGTACATTTTTGTCTATTTGGAATAAAAATAGTCTAATAAGTGAGTTTTATTTTTAATTTTGATGTATGGAGATATAATCACGACTTTCGTTATCATTTCTCAAATGCCCTACATGATTACTTCTCTTCTGAAAGAGCTAGTCTGTAATACTGAAGTTAGATTTTTTTTATTTATTTGCAAGTCCCTTTTCAAAAAGAAATAATTACAATACAGACAACTTTTCATCTACTATTTAATCAAAATTCTCTGCGTGTATTTTGTTCGTGCGTTTATTTCTTTTATAGAAGATTGAAACATTTATTTTAAATGGAACGGTATTTAATGCAAAAACTTCAAACTTTTACGGAAGGCTTTCTCATGCGAGTAAGTTTATACCACAGGAATTGTAAGATTTTCTGATGACAATAAAAGCAAAGGTTTTATTAAAAGACCTTTCTTGTAAGGAAATGTTTACAAAATATCCCCAAGATAAAATAATTATATTCTATAGTTTTAAAAATAACAATTAAGCAGCCTCCTTTTTAAAAAGAAATTTAGGAAAAATCTTGCCATGAGAGGGGGAAAACAAGTACAACGAAAGACACTCTAAAAAAACATTTCTCTCAAATTGTGGCTACACAGTTCTAATTTTTTTTCTTCCAAAATTAGATGTTTTATTTTTAGGATTCGAAATTTATATAATTTAAAATACATTGGACATAAAGAAACTAAACCTACTCATCCTGAAAAACAGGACTCGACTTAGCCTGATTGGGGAGCGGGACAAAAACTTCTTTGGGGGCCCTCTGCGCTTAACCACTTTAGTAATGAAGAACTGAACTTTATTATTGAAGAAGAAAACGTAAAATAAACTTTCTATTCAATACGGAGTCACCCCATGTTGTGGGGGCCCGGGTCAACTGCCCCGTATGCCTCTGCCTTAGTCAGACTCTCCTAAAATATATATTATACCTATGTATTAATAGATAGAAGGTACGCTGATCTTTGAACAAAATAGAATAATAGATATAAGGTACGCTGATCTTTGTACAAAAGAAAGACAATTTCCTTCAAAACTTACTTTTGTCAAATGAGCATATTTTTTCCCAGTAAATTTGTCTTTATTCTTCAATTCTATTTTCACAATTATTTTCATTTTAATTAGTTCCAACATTCCTTAACTGACCAGAAATAATATTTGAAACGAAACTTTAATTAAAATACGTGCTTTTGAATATAATTTACGAAATATGGCAACCAAATTTGCCATTTCCAATTAGAAACGTAGTAGCTATACTTATGTTTGTTAAAAGACGTATAGAGAACAATCTAACAGGTATTTTCCGAATTTAACTACCTATCTTTCTTAATTTGTAGGAAATTGATAAATAGGACAATCAATAATAATTTAAAAAATATAATAATTCTGAAATAACGAGAAAAAATTTAAAAAAAACATTTTTCTTCTTAAAATCAGTTCATTTTTAATACGAATTATTATTATAATTAGTGTATTTTTTATTGAATTGCTATTTAAATGAGCCAAATATATATTTTTGAAGCAAAATACCAAAAAAGCTCATGACAGCAAAATATTTCCTTGTTAAAACAAAATAATGAATCTGCATCGTAAAAATTTCGGAGCACCTCTTGGTTCCCCCCTCTTTCTTCCTTATTCAATGCTTTATAAAAATCCGTTTGAATTGAAAATTTTAAATTATACATTTTCATTTTTGAAAAAGAACTGCTAGGATGAACCCATCCGGTGACCTTGAAAATTTACAGTATGCGACACTGCCTTCCTTTCCTCAGGTTCTGAAATTCTGAATATTCTCACAGACCCGAGACCACCCTTTGGTCCTCCCCTTCTGGGCTGCATTTTAAATGATTCCGTCAGTTCTGAGCTGTTTTTCCAGCTTTACTCTAGATCCTCTTTTCTACTTTTTTTTTTTAATCTGGAGTTTCCATCTCCTTGCAACAATTTGTAGCTAAGGGTGCTTGAGTTTTTGTTCCAGGGGGTCTTTTTGTTCCGAGCAAGCCCGATTTTGATCAACTGTCAATCAGGCCACACATAGGTTTTGCTTTGACATAGTAAACTGTCCCGACAAAGGCACTCTTTGTTAAAGGAAGATTATTCAGAAGTCCATGCTGATATGCACGGATTAACCTTTTTGTCGGCTGTGACGGTCAAAATACGGTCTGTCAAATGAACCGTGGCAGGAAATGGGCCGGAGACGTCACTTTTTCCTGTTTAGAATCGGAATTATGCACTCGGGTTATTATCATGCGAGCGAAGTTTCAGGTTCCCATTCTTTTTGGAATTTTTTGCCTCCACTCCTCTATTCATGCCATCGAAGGAATAAAAAAACGTATTTTCTTCAAATAATGCCACTGATTTTTCTCAAGGCTATAATCTGTAAATATTGGCGGTCAGCCACCCTAACTGAATTGCCTATTTCGCATTATATTATTTTACATGTCATTCAATATACATGAGTATCAGTACATTTCTGTGTTCAGTTTTAAAGTTTCGTTGTCTTTCTCTCTATACAGATGTGGATAAAGGTTTATAAATGAGGTATCGTTTACTTCGGAAGAATCCAATTTTTCAAAACAAAACTCATAAGTTCTATGCTACATATTATTCCTAGTAATTCAATATAACTATGCCCAATATCTCTTTGTGCCAAATCCAAATCGCAAAATACTGCTGAAGGATTTCTTCCGGATCTGCCCATCGTCTAATAGAGCAAGCAATAATGATTATTTCTATCGACTTTTATTATTCCCATTGTTCCTGTATTTTCCGCTGTTTAGACAGCTTTGATGATAAAATATTCGCCATCTGTAAACGAATTTGTCCGAGAAACGAGAATGCAAAATCAGCAAAGGTGACAAAATTTGTCATTTATATTGATTAAGCACAATAATTGCTTATACATCTATTTAAAAATACATGATCACAATCTGAGTTTTCAAAAATTTCTTTGAAGGCTTAAATTGAAGAAAAAAGGCAAATTTCAAATTTAAAGCGAGGCAAAGAAATGTAAAGAAAGGGATCTATTTCCGTCTTCTTTCCCAATTAGAATAAGATTGTTTAAATAATGAATTCAATAAAACATAAAGAATATTACACAGCCTCTGCGTTAAAGAAATGTATAATATTCGGATACGTTAATAATTTAAGTAATATTAATGCATCATTTTGAATCATAAAATGATATTCACTATTGAGACATTTTAAAATAACAAATGAAAATATTTAAAACGTCTGTAGAGTTGAAATTCAGGCAGGATTCATCAGAGCCTGTATTAGCAGTTTTATCATTCAATAATAAAAATAATGAGTTTTAACTTCAGTAATTTTAATGCTCAATAAGAAATTATAAATGTAAAAACCAGTATTTGATACCGCATATCTATACTATAAATTCAGTCGAAATATCTTCTGAAATAATGAAATATTTTTGCCAAATAATTCATTTATTCTTTTAATATAGTATTCAAAAAGATTAAAGTTTTATTTACATTATTTGAAAATGCTGATTGCATTAAAAAAATCGCAAATATAATATACGAATTTAATCTATCAATCTTAAGTTTAAACTAAAAATTATTTCTATTTATAAACTGCTTTTCTGTCTCTAAATACATATAAAATTTCTTAAATAGCCTATATTTGTTTTATTTTTCGTAATTATATTTTAATGGGGAAAAAAGCAAAAAGCTTCTGACATTTTTAAAAAATTTGAAAATGTAAATTACATTGCTTACTTCTGTTTTTTAATTCAAGATAACTATGTTCAAAGTGTTGTATATTGCTATTCATAAAAATATGAAGGTATTAATATTATTTATAAGTTTTTAAAATTATAATTATATAATTTTATTTTCAAAAAATGTTTTTCAAAAGTGTTTTTTAAAAATATATATTATATAGTTTATTAAAATAGGCATTATAAATTTTTTACATCTATTTTTGATTAAATAACGGCCTTTTCACTTGTTTTATTAAATTTTATACTCATTTTCTCTAATTCTATTTTTTGGTTAAATGAAATTTGTATTGTTGCTTTATAAGCTTCAAATTAGACAACCTCACTTTATTAAGAAACTATTTACTCAAGCCTCATTTGAACTTTTGAATCCATCTCTTTTAATAAAGCTAATAAGGAGATAAGCAAAAAAGTTATTAATGAACTTTTCCCTACAGGCTTTATCGTTTTTTTCTAGCTTTGTTTCATAATTCTACTCATGTTGGGAATCTAGACTGATGGCAAAAATCTTTTTATTGGGAAAACAGGATGGATGGTAGGGTGTGAAGTTTTCCAACCGATATTATCTCAAAACACTATTTTAAGTCTCCGTAATCCTTGGGGTTGTCTGAGCTTTAGATTTTCCAAGATTCTGGAACCAAATGAAAACAGTCCTTGACCCCTGTTCAAGAAAAGTTCCAACATTTTTTTTTCCTCTCTTTTACATCTCGCACTGATTTTCTAGGTTACCTTGGACGTTATTATTTCTGCGGAGCGGATGTGTACGAGAAAATGAAGAGATGCCATTCTCAATATTGACTTAAGAGCATCGAATTTCAGAGGGGCACCCAATGCTCTGCTCCGGAAGGGATTTCTTTCTTTTCTTCTTTTGCGTTCTCGTCTTGCTTTACTTTCATCTTTTTCTCCCTCCCCTCCCCTGAAAAAAAATAAAGAGGGACTCTCTTTTACTCTGCTAACTCCTCATCGAACTTTTTCCATTATTATGTTTACTCTGGTACAGGTAACTGGGCATGCGCAGAGGCGAATCTTTAGATGGCTCGACAGATGGAAAGGGGATGTTTGACAATCGGTGTAATCGCCATACTCTTCCCCTTCAATTTTCTTTTAAATTATAACTGAAAAAAATATTTTAAGGCTTGAATAGAGACTCAAATCGAGTTCACTTAGTTCCAAAATCCCTGCTTATTACTTACATTTTATATTTAAAAAAAACAGAATTTAATTAATAAATTTTAATGTATAACAAATTTACATTATGCAATTCAAACACTGAAGGCCAAATTAATTCCTACTTTTAAGAGTAAAAATGATAGACAATATGTCATAAGATTTTAGGAAACAGGATTATTTACATTTATCATGCGACTGTAATTGGTACCTTATTCTGCTCAGTTTTCTGACCGAAAATAGATTAAAAAGCTTACACTATAAATCTAAATTTTTAAAACAATCAATATATTTAATAAATGAAACGAGATAAGATATATTAATTTAAGAATAAGATGAGTTTTTCTTTTAGAATATTTTTTTTTATTTACTAGGAAATTGAAGCCCCTATAAAATATTTACAGTTTCTATAATGTATAGTCCATGTACATGCATGAACTATAAAAAATATGTTTATATTCCGCAATTTTGTATTTAATTCTTGCGCAAGCTTAACTTTAAAAATTGCTGTTTAATTTAAGAGTAGAAAATGTTCTGATTTGTTTATTTCGCAATGCTTCGGCTTCGTTATGCAAACGACTGAAGCTGAATTTTTATGATTATCACTATTTAGACAAGGTATTTTTTGAATTCGTATCGTTTAATTTCTGATTAAACAACGAAGCCTACCTATAAAGAATACTTTAAAAATCGTTTAATATAAGTAGAACATATGAAGAAACAAATAATGATAAAGACAAGAACCTCGTGATTTTGGATCTGGACACCTTAAATCATTTCAACTCGAAATTACGATGTTCCTGAAAAAGTTTATTTAACGTTCCGCTATTACAAAATAAATAATAATTAAAAATTAAAATGAAATCTGTTATGGATATTTCAATGTATGATGTCAGAACAAATTCTTGAGCAGTCAAGCACCACGTGCTCGTGCAAGTTAAATTACATTTTTATTCATTTTAATTGTTTCATTCAATGAGTCACTTTAGCAAAGCAAACGATCCAAAAAAAAAAAAAAACCTTTGTATCGCCTTTAGTGTTAAAAAAATATCACATTTCCTATTTACTTCATTTCATATAATCACGCACTGAAAATGACCTTTTACTAAGTTTTATTTGCTGTAGTCATTAATTTAGTTTTTTTTAATCACAGCTTTTGTAATCGCAATGACAACGCCTTATTAAATGCTGATTTTTTGAGATGCTCGTGCAGATAATAAAATGTTTATTTTTGGCCTATGGATTTTTTTTGACGCCACAAACCTCATCCCAAAAACAATATCATGCTCTGACATGATAATAAATCATTAAATAAAGAAAATAAAAAGGGATTTCAGTTATGATTGATTGTTACAGAAATTAATCGTAATATTTTATATTCTGTGGATATAGTTAATTATTTTTGCTTTTAACATTGAAAAAAATATGTAGGGGATTTGAAAGCTTTTGCAACCACATTTATTTATTTATTTTGCATGAACCTACTTCAGGGGGAGACTGAATTTAAAAGGTCCTAGTCTAGATCCTGTTTGGGCTAGAAATTAAGACAACTTCTACTGTTTCCACATTATCGCGACTTAAGAATTTTAGGAACTTGCGCGTACAAGTTATAACTACAAACAATCGTGATTGGCTTAACAGATTGACGCAGCTCTAGATTCAGTCTCTATCATGAATCTCTACTATATAAGCAAACTAAATAAATTCATTTTTTTTATCGTCACTGTATCTTATCGTCTTTCTTGTCTAAAATGAAGAAGCCACCAGCATCGATGCATTCGACAAGATCAGCTACAAGACGAAGCAAGCTCTTTATAAAAAAAAGAAGTTTCCGGTAGTACAAACTGTAAATCATCAAAGATTTTTAACTATAACATAATCAGCAGTCCCGAGGAGAAATTTAAATTTTCTGAACATGGACTACATTTCTGTGTAATCTGAAAATTTGCAACGCAAGGCTTCATTACATTCTTTTTTATCGCAAAACCCCATTAAATACCAAGATTTATGCTCGCAAAAGCAGGTGGGTGAATATTTCTGATAAAAATTGCGCCAACAATTAATCCTGCTTCAATAAATCATAACTTTATACTAGAGGACTCATAACAGTTTGACCCGGGCTCTTTCACCTGAGTAGATACGACTTTCAAATAGATAGACCTCACCGACTCGCATCAGTTGTCATGTTGTGTAACTTCGTAGCAAGCGTTAGTTACTCGTGCATATTCTATGCGCGATAAGTGAGGCACTCACCTCGCAATCAAACAGGTTCCCTTTTACTATCTGAGTAATGATTTTTTTCCAAAAATAAAGAAAATCATGAGTTAAGATAAGAGCAGGGAGGTCACGTCCACAGTGATCGTTCCTTTCGACACGCGCTGTCGCGTGCAAACGATGGGACCTCCGACCTCCAGGGGTAGTTCAACAACTCCGGGAGGTGATTAACAGCGTGGTATGTGAAGAGATGCACTCATCGGTATTTCTGTTTCCGCAGAAAGAAAACGTGAGATACACTTGAAATCAAAAAATTATTTTGGGAACTTTGGATGAAGGAGATAAAGTAAAATAAAAGAGATTCGAACCCCTAGTTTGAAATGTATGGCAAAATATTAGACTTGATTTACCTGTTTTACGATCAAGACTTTCACTTCATTATACATCAATATAAAGATGGTTGCAAACAAAAACATTTAAAATAGCCTTAAAGTAATCACGTATAAACACAATAAATGGAACAAAGAAAAGTATTTAAAAATATTAATATTTCGAAAAAAAAAAAAGATATCAAACTTGGGGAAAAAAAGGTGTGGATGTAAAGTTAATATTATTAAATAGAGAATTAATTTTCAAAATTGTATAAAAGTGCTTTTTGTTCAATATTATTCTCCCAAAATTACGGGGGAACTATTATTTCATAATTAAAATTTTGAAAAATGCTTTTATTAACACCTGTTACACAAGAACTAACGAAGTTAAAAATTTGCTAGTTCTGGGACCAAGCATCTGTGACTTTAGAGATCTATAAGAAGTTTTGCATGCTACCGGTTTCAGAATCTTCTGCAGTTTATGGGTTAAAGCGAGTTGTTATATTGCTGCAGTACGATGAGTTTTGGATAATGAAGGTACTGCTATAAAAAAAAAGAGATTTAACCAAAATTTCAATGAAAAGGTGGGCAGCAAAAGAAGCAACATATATTAAACTAAAAATAATCTTAAGAAGTTTCTTTCTAAATGATATGATGTTAATAAGCAACATAAAATAAAAAAGCACTAATTAATTGCAATAAATAAAAAAGATAATAAATGCTTTTTTTAAAAAGTGCTCATTAATTTTAAAGATAACAATTTAAAAAAAATTAGGTGAATTTTTCGAAAAACAAATTGTCTGCAGTACTTTATGCATTAATATGATAATATTTCAAAATAATTTGTAAATTCTAATAGAAAAGAATAAAAGTTTCTGTTTAAATAATTTTATTTACCCTCTTCTAATTGAATTCATTGAGTAGCAGTGGAGTTAATAATTTATTGAAATAAAGTTTTTGAATAATATCTTTCATTTATGTAAACTAAATACACACGTTACAAAGAATAGACATTTTTTAATAGAAAGATTGTTAAAGTAGACTAAAATTAATTTTGAAATATACGTTCATTTTCTAATATGCCAGTTTACAGTGCACTTGCATCAAGTTATAAATAGATAACTATATATATATATATATATATATATATATATATATATATGTATGTATGTATATATATGAGCTCAAAACTCGGAATCAAAGCACAAAGAATGGTAGCACAAAATCATTATAAATAAACAAATGCTGTCTACCTGATTTCCAAGAAACGTAATAAAATGAAATTTCTTTCAAATACCGGAAGCTTCTATTAACAGAAAAAGTATATTTTTGTACTTAACATTACAAAGTATTTTAGGTTAATGTACGTTTCGAGAAAGCGCAAAATCATCAATTTTTTCATAGTAAAGCCAAATGAATCTAAAGGCAGTTATTTGGCTGAATGTCCGGATAATTAATAAACGCTTCTACGAAAAAAATTGTTCAGTTTGATGATTTGGCGCGATATTAAAACTGGTTAGGGTGTGGAAAATTTCTATGTACACCCGACTTTCCTTATTAGATATCTCTTTATAAATAGTTTTAGAAATGGTATGTGCATTCTGCCTCGTTCTTCAATAGTCCCTGAACCACAGAGCAGACACCATAAATCAATTCTGAAATTTGAACTGAAATCTACAAATCATCCAAATAAACAGTTTCATTTTTTCAAAAATTATTCATCAAATCTCTTGAACTTTTCAATTTGACAGCTAAAATGTAATGAAAATAGAATTTCCCATACTAGAATTCAATGTTTTTAAGGAAGGAAAATCATCTTATAGATAAAAAAGAGAGAGAGAAAGAAACAGAGGTTTAAGATTCTACTTTTCCAACATTGCTGCAAATTCCATCAGGAGTTTTTTAAATTGGTTATGTTTATTAAATAATAGCCGCATTTGATGACCAGATGTTTATTAATAAAGCTTAATTTAAATTAAATGAGCGTAATTCATTCATAGTTCATACAAAAAGAAATTTTAAGCCTCAATAAAAAGGCATAGATTTTGTTCTCAATAAATAAACTTTGATAATAATAGTACTTTAATTTACTTATCATGCATTTGTTCTATTTTGTATATGAATCTTCATAATGTTTTTAATTATGCTGATGATATAATGTATTTAAAACCATAATTATCCAATTTGATTATTTTTTAAAATCACGTTTTTTTTTTTTCAAAGTGCACTTATTTAACTTGTTTATTTTTCATACCAACTATTTATGTCTCATATAAATAATAAGAACATCCTTTTTTCCTTTGCTTTCAGCAGAAAGAAATTCATGTGGTTACATATATATAGTAAAATATTGAAAAATGTTTACATTTCATTGCAATAAGGAAATTTATTTTTAAAACCAAGCAAAAAATATTTTAAAATAATTTTCAAAATAAAGGAAAAGATAGCATGGTATTTCAATTGGTATGCTTAGAAAGATTTAATTTTAAATTTTAAAACAGTGAATAAAAATCGGTTTATTTAACAATATTTTCTGTATTATTGGCGAAAAATAACAAAATATTGCTTAAATTTTACTTTTTCAAATTAAAAAAAAATAAAGATTAAAATGAAATCTGCTAATTATATTTCAATGTGTCAGGTCAAAACATCATTTCTTGAACGGCCAAGCACCACGTGCTGGTTTAAGTCAAGTTTTATTTTTATTCATTTTAATGGTTTCATCGAATGATTAACTTTAGTATTGCAAACGATCCAAAAAAAACTTGGTCTCGCATTTAGTATTAAAAAAAATATAACATTTCCTATCTATTTCATTTTATATAATCACGTGCTCAAAACGGCATTTATCTAGGTTTTATTTGCTGTAGTCATTAACTTATTTTTTTTAAATCAAAGATTTTGTAAATGCAATGGCAACACTTTATTAAAAGCTGTTTTGTTTGTTTTTTGAGAAGCACGTGCAGATAATAAAATTTTTATTTTTCTCCAATGGATTTTTTGTTGGCGCCAAAAATCTCAACCCAAAAACAACATCATGTTCTGACATGATTAAAAAAATGTGAAATCACACAAATGTGCACATTTCTACTCTCAAGTTAGCCCATTTTATGAATCAAATACAACTGGACTGAAGCGTGTCAAGACATATACATATATTTTCTTTTATTATTAGTAAAATAATAGTATGGCATCATGATTTTTATTTATGAAAAAAGAAATTAGATTATGTGTTGTTATTGCTGTTTATTTTAACCATTTTTAATATCTTATGCCTGTTATCCCTTCTTTAATTAAATTTCTTTCTTTCTGAAAATAAAAACCTCAGATTGAAATTTCAGTTTCCGCAAAGTGGGGAAAACGAAAATACGTGTATATCAGCATCATGATATCAATCTATCGAATGACAAATTTATCAAACAAACTGATTTGGTCTACTTCATCTCTATTGTAATATCTTGAAATACAGCATCAATGGAAACATCATCCACTTCCGTTACAAAGGCATCTGTCTAATCGCTAAATCCGATATTGTCTTATTGAAATCACACCCATCAAACCCGTTGTGAAAAAACATCCGCTCCTCTGAACCGCCAGGTGTCGCTTTCCGATACGGATACGCCCCATCCCCCTCCTTTATATCCTTGACTCATTAGCGCAATAATGCCCAATAAGGGGTGCTCAGCCACGCCTATCTGTCCGGACAAAGGTATGCAGCTAACGGAATCGGTCAATTGTGTGGGGGCGGAGGCGCGTGCCGCATCCGGACCTCGTCGCGTGGCATGCACGTTCCTTTGTTCCGGCGTCTATCACATGCCAGGCGGTGCGTGCAAATTGATGTGTTTTATCTCGCTCTGTCTGCACGTTCTCTGAAAGAGTAAGGATAGTCGTTTTTGGAATAGAATGTAGCTTTCTATTTTCTATTCAGAGAATGTCCTGTTT
This sequence comes from Argiope argentata, assembly GCA_026289955.1. Taxonomy (NCBI): domain Eukaryota; kingdom Metazoa; phylum Arthropoda; class Arachnida; order Araneae; family Araneidae; genus Argiope; species Argiope argentata. The sequence continues at coordinate 7,685,790 of JAOUZG010030082.1, forward strand.
GCAGATTGATAAGTGGCGGGACGTTATGGAAATCTTTAACACAAGGCACAGAATTGTCCATAGATCTTTTCTTTTATTTTTACCACAAAATTTTGGATTAAAATTTTGAATTGAAATGAATATGCTAATCGGGCTATAAAGCCTTTCAATAATTTCCAAAGTTTTAAGTGCGTACTATGATTTAACATGCACGTTAAAGCATTTTTTACACCCAAACGAATTTAACATAATTTATTCTAAAAGGATATTAACACCAACCCGTCAAATAAAAAATACTTTTATATGTTATAAATATTTTGCTTAATATATATATTTATAACTATCTGTTAATGTTTATAAAAGTGAGATTTGTAGACAAATTTCTAATTATTATGAAAAAATTTCCCGAGTTGAATACTTTTTATGAATTCTGTTTTTATATACTTGAATATTCTCGATGGCAATACACAATATTACAGTAATAATTTCAGAACTTAATAGTAAATAACCGGCTAGTTGTATTAAATACCTATTCGACATGAATGTCATCACCTGATTATAAAACTGAGAAAAATATTGATTTTGGAATTTTTTATTAATTAAAAGAAATTTATTATAAACTGACAATTCATAAGTTAAATAGTGATAATAATTTCTGTTTCTTCTGTTCCGATTCTGCCTCATTTCAAAACATTTGAGCATCCTACTAATTCCTCGCTGCTATAGATTGATTTCAGCAAAGGTTTTAAAAAGACACACTTCTCTTAATCGAGATTACGTATATCTGTTCTCCACTTGCTATGGCCTTTGATGAAATAAATTTTCTTAATTAATAATTATTTAAAATAATATTTTAAATTATTCCTAATTTTAAAACACGATTTGAATTTCGAGGATGATAAATATAAAGGGTAATTCACACTTTTATGCAAAAAAGAATACTCAAAAACAAAATAGAATAAAATACCAGAGATACCATAGTAGTTGTATCACCCTGCACTGGTAATCGCCCAAACTTTACTGATGTGGAGAAGTTGACCTTAAATAACAGCTTTGATACGTATCAACCGCACATACCTTGGGGATTTTCGGCGATATTCAGTAGTGGCGATTTGATCATTCGTTATGTGCATATTGATATCATTGAAAAAGATTAAAATATTGATGACAAATGATAATTAAAAACTCTGCTACGCATTTTACTTAATTTGTGTTGTTCAAATCTGATCTGGACTTCACCATTCCGTAGCAAAGTAAGCAATAAATAATCGTCATTTTTTATTGTTTTCTGTGCTCCTTTAA
>JAOUZG010030082.1:7701201-7727120 GCA_026289955.1 Argiope argentata
AATAATGAGTAACGCATAGGTAATATATTGCATCATGAAATGGTAAACGTATGTAGAATTACTCAGATTGCAGCTAGTTAGCACTAGGTAGGAGAAAAAGAGACAAGTTGTAAAGGATTTTAGAAAAAAAAAATGTTTACATTTTTTACATTTTTGTATGTATTTTTTTCCTTGGTTCTTAAAGCTTAATGACTTATCCATAGTATGTATAAAGAAATTCTATTATTTTATTGTTGTTCTTAACATAAATATTTGAAAAAAATTTGTTCGCCGTTAAAAGTTGCAATTTATGTTGTAGAAATATTATTTTAATTTTTTCTCTTTTTTATTCTTTTAATAATTAAAAGATTTGCTGCATTTTGTAATTTTTATCACTTGAGAAGGTGGTAATAAAGGATATCAAGTCTATGCAAAATAAAGATAATTTTATATAACCAATCAGTATAACTCTGCATAGGAACTACAGTTAACGTGAGCAAATGATTAACAACTTTTTATCGTGCATAATTTGGAAATTAAGTTATTTTACTCATCAACTTTCATAAGAATTATCCTGGTTGTAAAAGCCTATTTGTAAATTTCTTCAGTTTCGAAACCAGAGTGTCATAAAGAAATTAGCACTTAGTATGTCATCATCACAAAACACCAAAATATAAAATTTCAAAATTCTAGCAAGAAGGAATTTTAAAATTGGTTACAAAATTTCATCTATAAAAATAGGCATGAATAAATCAACTAAAATAAAAGTGCATAAATGGTAGATGCAAGTAATAAGGAAAATAAAGGATAAGAAACTTATGGTTTAAGAGAATTTATTTTATGGGAAGAAGAATTAAAAGATACATTTAATTCGTTACGTTATTATAAGGGGACTAGAAAATATAAGTACGACAACGTATGTGTTATCATACATTTTTTTAAAAGTTTTGAGCATAATGATTAATATATGTTAAATAAAGATTTAAAAAAGAAGTGAAAGAAAAACAAAAACAAAAAAGTTGATTGAAATTCATAATTTTTAACGAATAATATGCTTTTATTAAGGATTGTTTAGTTTTACTTGCATAATAAATTTAATTAGGATCGCATGCTGTATTTTGACAAAATTAGAACAATATTAATTTTTTTTAAAAAAAATAGATTTTCTAAAAAGGGCTCCAATTCGAAGCATATAATGAGCTCAAAACTAGGGGAGGGGGATTATATAGTGAAATACATAGAAACATAAGAAGATTTTTTTTAAATAAACCATACAGGAAATAATAAAAATTACATACTTGGGCTTTAACAAGAAACTGTTCGGAGGAAATAATGTATTTTTATATTTTCACAAGCATAAGAATGAATATACCAACAAATCAACGATTAATTCACTTAAGAATTTGATCGAAACTTTGTTGCAGATCCACAGTTTTGGTGATAAAACAAAATACAAATTAAATCCATCTAGTTCAATGCATTTTTAAATTAAAATGTTCGCATGCGATTGCGTGAGCTGCCGGAGAGAAATACATCATTCAAATTATGGGAGAAATCTCCAGTTGTGGAATTACGATCATTTACTGGATTTGATTAATCTCGCTCATTCTGTTAATTTATTTATATCTTCTTAGTTACATGGTTCATAGAAAGATAAACATAATTTGAGGGAAAAAACACTTTTTTTTCCTGACTAAAAGAATTCGACATCTATATAGGACTAAAATATTATGTACCAATCACGGAACTTTTCAGAACGATTATTTTTTTTGCCAGTAATATTTTTTTTCTTCGAAACCTTACAAAAGGAAGTAAAAAAATAAATAGAATTAAAAATAATATGAAATTTAATCTATTACTAACCGTTTTCGATAAACTATCAATTCGTTCATGACATTGATAGTATTAATTAAGTCATGTCAATCAAATTTGATGAATTACATTACAAAGCAAAATTGGTTCTATTTTAAACATATGTGTTCAATGAATGTAAAACATTTTGAATGGCAGATAGGTGAATGAAGTGGTTAATTGATTGGTCGAATAAAATAGGAGAAATAATTGTGATTATTGAGACTGGAGACTAAATAAATGATTTTTTTTGTCGTGTCTCTTAAAAATGGACTATTGATGAAGGCAGAGGAATCATTGACATATTTTAAAATATAAACAATTGTTACATGCACATTGCCTCATTGTTTGAAAGTTCAGACAAGTACAAAAAAAATTATACATGTCAATTGTTTTATATAAAATTTTCGGTTTTTTTTTTAATCTCACCTAATTGATACGACGAACAGTCTCCAGGAAGCAATGTCAGAATGATAAATAAAGTTCCGACACGTCATAAACAAAAGGAAGAAAAAGGAAGAAAAATAAAAATCGACAGAAAAAGATTCCGTCCACGTCGCTTGTGGGATCAGGGTCAAGCGGGCTTCATTTGCACAATTCAAGATGATCCTAATTGATAAAAACGACGTTCCATCTTGGAGACGGGCGACAGCTGCCAACAAGCGCGTGCCGATAGACGCATTAATCTTTGCTTAAATAACCGGCAAAGAATTAACTTCTGGAAAATCGTCTTTCATTGCCTCTTTAGAAGCATGATTTGAGTAAATAGCAATTATCCTTTACGAATTATTATTGTTGTGGTGGTTGATTTACGTCTTATATAATAAGGGCATGGAATTGGTAGATTGAAAATTGGTCAACATTCGATATTAATTCTTCGATATTTGATCGGAAAAAGCATATTGTTCAAAACTTTTTTAAACAATATTTTATTTATAGAAAATATTTTTCAGAATAAGGTGAAATTACATGGTTTTATTGAGGAGGTTGCATCGGTCGTATCGTGGTATTAAAAATGTTTAAGAATAGTAATGAAGATTTTCTTTTTTCTCTCTCTCTCAATTTTTTCACTATATATCCTCTAAAATATAAATTTACAGACTGCGCTACCACATGTCGATTAATAAATGTTCGAATTTAATACAAAATTAATAAATATAATAATTTTTTAAAAAAATTGATTAATGTACGAATATGTACATTTATTAAAAAATATGCGAGAAAATTTCGAGGCGACTTTTCCTGATTTTCTTGTTAAATAGCTCTTTTATGTATTGTGCCCTAATGAGAATTGGAAAGGAAAATAAAAATAAATAAAAGAGATTGTTACTTCGCTAACATTTTTAGAAAATAAGGAATCCGTTTTTTAATCAATGCCCAACCTAAGTTTTATTGCACGCAGAACTCAATTTTCCAAGTACAGAATAATAATCTTACCAACATGGGGAGGGGGGGTCTCTTGCTGATAAACTGTTCAGTCTTTTATAATCACCTCAAAAGTATAAAGAAAAAATATGTACTCATTTAAATTTCTTCAGTAAATGTAACTAACTAAATTTGCTTCATTTGTTTACGAAATTAGTTTCTGATAGTAGTTAGATGTTAACTTATTTGTTAAGAGTTTATAAAGAATGTATGCAATGAATGGACTTTAAATAAAGTATTCTGGATACTTTTCCTTGCTGATGACATGTCCGTTTTTCAAAGGAGGGAGGGGTGCAGTAGCTTCTGAGGGTATAGACCCTTGTGCACCTGAGGTCAGAAGTCTGACTTCTAACTCATATGAAGATGACACACACTTATCACATTCACTTGTACAGTCCCTTTTTTCAGGAGGGGGTAGGGCACATTCTCACGCCTCACAGAAAAACAACGTAACCGGAACTCGAACCCAGGACGTCCAGATCATTTAGTTCAGTGTCTGAAGACGTGCTACCTCTGTACCCTTACGCCAATGTACTTTTTCAAAATAGTTGTATATTCAAAAGCTATGATTTAAAAAAAAACACCTTTCAGGTAATTATGTTTTTTATCACCTTCTCAATAAAATTTTTAGCCAAAAATTCCAAAATTTGAGCAAAGACGTCGAAAATATGAAAACAAATATAACAGCATAAAATAAATTTTTGAAGTAGTTTGATTTTGAATTGTGATGCCATTATGTGATATTTCTTTTAAAATTCTAACAGAAAATTTATAACCACATTTGAAAAAACGCAAAGAATTGATATTTAACTTTCTTAAATACAATGAAAACGTATTTTGAATTTCAAATTAAATTCCAATATTGATAGTGTAACTGATATTCTATAAATTACAATTATACTGTCCACAGATGCCTTAGTGGTCTAAATCTCACTTTTCTTCATTATTTTTTTTTCTAACATTGACGGGAACAGAATGTCATAGTTTTTGTCAAGAATAGCACCTCATCTGTCAATATTAGTTATATAAATATCAATTCTGGAGAAATAGCAACCAAAGTATTAAGATATATTGTCCTGCTTTTTCGTGTTATCTGTCTGTCATATATGTTAGGAAATTTTTAGCATGGAGATCTACTCCCTGGTCAATTTGATCTTTATAAAAATCTTTATTTCACAACAGTAATTTTAATCAAATTTTATATTTTGTTTTAAATAAAAAGTTTTATCAAATAGTTTAAGCATGAATATTAAAATAACAATAGCAAATTAGATAAAAAAAATAAAAAGATTTATTTCAGTGTATCAAAAGATATACTCGAGGATGGGCCCATCAAAACAAAATTATCTATAATTTACAAGTCCTTGTCATTAGGGTATTCAATTTTTACCCGCATAATGATGCATTTTAGCTTCTTAAGAAACATTCCCAGTCGCCACCGACCCGCACCCATTTTTTATAAAGGAAAAATCCATCATTTTGGACAACACTGACCTCGTCAACTAAAATCTCCAGATCCACCCTTCAGCACCTAAATCAGGTATCAGTTCCTTTTGCTAAATTAGGGCTGTTACGCATCAAGTTAATGTGCCCTAATGAATACCTTCTGCCCTTCATTCATGAATTATTCGTTTCACACTTTAAGAGGTGTTAATTGAAATAAGATAAGCACGAAAGGAAGCTTTTAATCTCAATAAATTCACGATGATACCTTCGAGAGACCTTGTTCTATTTATCTACTGTTTGAATCGCAATTTCGGCCCTAAAGAGGTGATTATTGTTCGAACGGTTTTTGAACACTTGTTGATGCTTTCAACATATATTAAGGGGTGATTTGATAAATTAATTTTTTTGGATCAGATGATTAAAAAGGAAAATATATACTGAATAGACCATTACAATTATTTGAATGTCATTGAAAACAATTTTCTCTCTTATAGCCGTTAAGGAGAGGGATTTTTATAGAAACGTGACGTCAGGCAGTTTACAGGCGGACTATATTGTCTTCAAATTTTAACATGTGTTGTATAATCCAAAGTGTTTTACTGGGATGGCGGTTGAACTTGCAATTAAGAAAATGTATTCCTTTTAGCTATTTGGAAATTAAATATTTTTGGAGAAAAAAATTCTAAAAATTTTAACTAGATTTAATTTTAAAAAATCAATAAACATTTCCTTACTAAGTATGATACATATAAAATATATTTTATTGCGTTCATTTCCTTTTCCCTATTTGCTGGATTGACACACGACGGCATTCGTCGATACTGAATTCATTTTTGAGGATTCTAATTTTCGTTACTGTGGAATTAAGATAAAATCCGTCTTATTACTTATTGTCAAATGGCAACAGTAGAGTTTAAAAAAATATCTTACTGTATGCTTCATATTGTTTCAATCGCCATTTTTTCAGCGGCACTTAGTTCAACACCTCAAAACGCAAAATATTAACAATGGAGTGCGTGAGAAAAGTTTCATTCAGTTAGAAGAAAAAATACAATATAAATAAAGAAATAGTTGTGAAAATGAAAGATTTGCCAAGCGTGAAAATAGGCCTGACTACCGCCATGTAGTCAATAGCAATGACTTACCTACGTAAATTGATTACCATGCTTTCCAAAAGTGTTATATAGCACTTTTGAATGATCTTAAAGCTCAAGAAATTACCTTCTAATTGATATTCATTTCATTTCCTTACATTTTTTCTGTACTTTTACTTTAAAAAAAGTTAATGAGCAAACTATAATGATGTATTTGATGATATGTGGAAATTCAAATCGATCCAACAAAAGATGCAGTTTCATGCTACCGTCAAAATAAAATAAATGTAATATATAAAAGCAAATATTATTAAAAACCAACAAAATAAAATCCACGATGGCAAATTTCAATATATCATGTAAGAACATTATTATTTTTAAGTCATTATTTATCCTAATTAATTTGTCATTAACCAGTTTAAATCGGTTTGAAACAATCACGGGACTTCTTAACTAGACGGACTAACTATGATGGATGCAACGAAGTTATGTTGGGTATAAATCTAACCATATTCCCTAGTCCTATCAATCATATTTAGTAAGCATATTTGAGACTAAAGTTTTTTTAGCAGCGCTCTGTATATTTACATAATTAAATTTATGGAAAAATATAATACTAATATATTGTAATATTCCCTTATTCATCAAAATCATTACCACTCTTAATTGCTTTAAAGAAATAAACGAATAGAAAAATGAACAGAATATTAAAAATATATTTTCTAATTAAACATTTTTTAAAATTATTATCAGACTGACATAATTATTTTTTTTGAATAATTTACCCATTTGTTGTCAGAATATTCTAGAAAATGGCAAATAAAAGAAGAGAAAAAGCTTTCAATTAAAAACAGGTGTTAATAAAAACTGATAAATATGAATGAAGAACAATGCATACATCATTTTCTTCTCCTAACTATTTTCAAGAGAAAAAAAATGTTTCCTTGAGTTTCGAGAATTTTCATAAGATATCCTAAATTGGAAAAAAAAAAGTAAACAAACTTTAGAAAACATGCACAGCACGCAAATTGAACCTTCATAAATATACACCTTAAATAATAAATTATAATCTGTTTGTTCCAAAGAAAATTATAAAATAAATATACGCTCATATTTTGTATTCATTTATTCGCTACTAAAAACTATGTTTTATTATATGTGTCTTCAGTAAAGTTAGAATGAACGATCCCAGATGTCCGTTAGCACATTTTCTTCCCTCCCCAAGCATCAGTTGTCAATCATCTGAAACTAATATTAATATAATTTCTTCTCGCTAACACGTTGAAACAGATAAACATATCATAATAGAAGTTAAAATTGAAATATGCAAATCAGTGACAGCAAATCATTGCTTTCACTTTTGCTGACAAGACAAAGGAAAAGAATCGCAAATTCTGATGAGAAAATAACTGCAATCAACAAGTTGTTGCGTATTCAACATTGAAAAGTCATCTCATCATCAAATTGAACTTGATCCGAGATTTATGAGCAAGGCTTTTTTCAAAAGTCCTGAATGTATTAATCTGTTTAAATTTCAGCTCATTTCTAAGTAGGTAACTTTTGTTGTTCAATTGGAAAAGGAACACCTTTTTAAAATTCGAAACAGGAAATGAATTTTAATAATGGCATATTTATATTTTGTTTACTTTATTTTATTTTATTTATTTATTGCGATTGTAGTTAGTGGTGGAAAAATAGGACAATGCGATGAAAAGATCAAGATTAATGTTTTCAAGCTAATAATGTATTATTGGAGAACTTTCTAAGTAGCTGCTTGAGAAAATCTAAACATCAGGAACTTCTTCACCTTATAACGAATTTAATTATGCGTTTTATATAAAATTATATTATAGTAAAAGCATGTATAGTATATTATAAGTCCCAGCAGTAAGAATTAAAAAAAGACCGTGTAAGATAAAAAGATTAATGGGATATAGTCTTGTAGATATTTTATCCATTAATCAAGATAGAATAGTAGTTCATTCAAATCAAAGTTAAATTGTTAATTCTTAAAACATTAGAAATAAATATATACTTCCAAACTGAAGACTGCTTCACATGACAAAAAATAATTATTTTATATTGCTTGTGTCAATAACTGTACTGTTCAAAACCGTATAAAATCTAACTTTTTATATAAATGGTAAGTCCTAATATTTGTGCTTAGTAAAATATTCTTAATATTCTAATATTTTAAATTAAAAAAATATTCTCTTTTCTGCGACTAAATTGAAAGAATTATGAAGTTTTGAATGTCCTTTTAAAGCAATTTCAATGGCAGCCAGTTGGTATATATATATATATATATATTCTGCGTTCCATTTTTCCAATATTCGTATAAGATACCATGGCCTCCTTGCCACCCTATCAATATGTCCCTGGGGCAAGGAAAGTTTGAGACAACCAGATTTCGGCTTACAAATCGATTAAATTCTTTTCAAACAGTCTTTTATATCTCGAATCTTCGCCAAATTTTTTACGTTCTAATATTACCTTTACGTTCTAATATTGATTTGTCCGCCGTAATATTACCTAATATTACCTTTACGTTCTAATATTACCTGAAAATTAATAACCGAAATGTCTTTTCTGTAATTGTTGACCAAACATAATGTTGGGGGTCCCCAGCTAATGAACGTTAACACAGCGAGTGGGTGATGAAGGTCTGTCTTCAGATGACTTTTCAAGTTCAAGGGCACCCCCCAGTGGCCATCTGCCCGTTATGAAGATGTCAGTGACCTAGACATTTTGACATAGCCCCCCGCAATCGGTCACCATTTATTACACATTTTCTGACCGCAGGGGTCCATACTGCGAGGTTCGTCTGAAAAATCGCCTTTGCTGAAAGACTCCTTTAATGGAAACGGTTGAGGCCTTTCACTTTCCTTCATGGTGAGGTTCTTCGAGACAAAAAAACAAAGTGTTGGGGGTCTTTCGTTTGACCACACAATGTAGGTTAGGAGGACCCCATGGGGTTGGCAGCAATGATGTGACCCATGAACCGCTACAAGAGGGCTTAGGATCGTTTTAATAGGTTGGAAAGCCAACCTTGGCGAGGAAACGCCATTTTATTGTAAAAAACTGTGCCAAAAAATTATTATCTGATAATGAATTAATTCTTTATTGCATAGAAAGATTAACTGAAGGCCCTTTATTAATTTTTCCTCGAAACTAACAGATGATGTGAAACTGTATCATAACATTCATTCAATTTCAGCAATAAAGAAAGACTGAAATAAATTTTTTTACGATGCATTTTTCACAAAACGTTTAAAAAATTGATAGGCTTTTCAAAAACTTTATGGAAAAATCTATTTTAAATAATCATTAATAGTACATTTTAAAACTAAATATTTTACTACCAGATATTAACATGACTTTAAACATTTACTTTGATTAACATGGACTTAAATAGTGCATTACATTTCCAGAAATTTGGAATTGAAAGAAAGTGGTATTTCTTCCCCTTTTTTTTAATTTACAAAGACATTCCATGGACAATCTTATCTGTTTTAAATAATAAAATAAATTCTCATTCTCCTAAAAAAATTAAAAAATAAATGCCAATTTTATAACTGTAAGGAATTCTATTACTGTTTTATTAATCTAAATATCCTATGTCTATACATTAATTAGGCTTTAGACTTACAGCATGTTCACATTGATTGGTTCTTTTATCACAAAAAAGTTTTCATTCTAGCTTTGTATGTTTGCGTCCGATGTATAATATTATTTGTACAAAAAAATTGTTTGCTTAAGTTATCCTGGGTCTTTTTCTTTTTATATGGATTACAATCGAACTCATTTTGCTAAGTGAGTTTTAAAGACATAATAACACAAATTGTATTCTGAAAGGATTACATTCAATGTGTTTTTTTAAAGTTATTATGACAAACTTTATTCAATTATATCTTGTAATTGCAGAATTTGAAAGTAATTTAATTTCCTACTTTTATTTAGTTATAGAATCTCCATCGTTAAACTCATTCAAGCAAAAAAAAATCAAATAATAATTTATTAGTTTTATGATTTTATTAGTAACATTTCTAATTAATTATTGTATGTAAATATTATAGTATGTTGTTTTGTATTTCTAAAAAAATAAGGTGTTTTTTAATTTAGGAAAAATTTCGATAATATTGTTAAATAATAATTAGTATAATTAGAAATTCTTCATAATTTTTTTACTATTATGTATAAAATAACTCCAAAATTTCAATTGTTTATTTTCTATAAAGTGTTAATTATGAAGAAATTTTTAGAAAATGGTAATAACTATGAGTTTCGCTATTTCAATTTGATAAAATTTTCTTATTAAAATTATTAACAATGAATATTAAATTAAAATTGTTAATTATTTGGTTGTGAAAGTCTGAAGGATAAAATAGTTCTAGAAATACTAAGATGCCAAATAAAGTCCTAGATGGCTGTATCTGATACTGAATCAAGTTAAGATCAACAGGAACACACTTTTAAATGCATTTTGTAAAACAGTTTATTATTTTTATTTTGGTAACTGAAATTAAATGTACGTATATTCATTGGATTTATACTCTGTTATCATTTACAGAATTGCAAAGCACAAACAAAGCAAATTTCTTTTTAAAAAATCGGTTACTTTAAAGCTTGCATAAAAAGTGATTTGCCGGCTTTCTGGCACAGAGGTAGCACGTCTTTCTCGTGTTCTGGGAGATCAGGGTTCGACTCCCGGTTCGGGTAGGGTTGTTCTGTGAGATGTGTGACTGTGCCCCCCCCCGGGTAAAAAGGGGTTGCGCAAGCAATTGTTTTGCGTGTGTAGCTAAGTCGTACTCTTGGCCCTGGTTGGCGCTTCTTCAAAAACAAGAGACGCTCCTTTCGACTTAAATTTGTGCTGTATCAGCGGGGGGGGGGGGGTTGTGCAAATGGTAAGTGCCATAAGTAACAACAACAACATAAAAAGTGATATAATGAACTATAACGCTTGCATCAGAAACTTTTGGAAATTTCTGAAAGGTAAAATTTTTTATACTTCTATCTATACATTTTTTTTGTATAATTTACAATATTATTTATAACAATGCTTATAAAAACTGAATTAAATAATAAATATGCAAATTCGATTCCCACTATTTACGTCTCCATAGTTTCAGAAATGTATTATCTCGTTTAAAAATAATACTTTAATTTTTAAAAAAAGCTGGGTATGTTTTTCTTCAAATGAGACTATATTCTGAGCATACCATTTAACCACTTGAACTCTTAGGGTCATCTCGACTTCATTTGAAGCTCCTGTTCATTAACAAATGTCTCTCCTTCCAGAGATAGGATTTGGCGATAAAAATCTACCTAAAGCTGAGGATCGCGAGGAGGGGTTGCCCCAATCCATTGTGATCGATTCTAAACTGGGGGCTTGACTCTTGGCAACATCTCAATAGATACAGTTGAAGGGACGTTAGACACGCTTCGGGGGCGTTTCAAAGGGGCCTGTTCTCACACCCTTCGAATATTTCAACCTTCATTGGGGGACACGGCACTGTCCCTTCACGCAGCAGATGTCCCGGGGCGCTTTTATATGTGCAGTAAAGAGGAGACAATCGCTTCATCGCTGGTGTATTGGGTCTGAACACAATATAATTTCCGCCATGCTCCAGGTTTGAAAGGGTCCCTCAGACGTTCGAGATTGAAGAAATGCTTGACCAAATTATTTATTAAGATTTTTTTCTTTTTTCCTTTTACTTTATAGCTTTGACGGTCTTTCACTCGAGACTATATAAATCTCAGAAAGTGAAGAATACAATAATAATTGGGTTAAAAAATTGACATAATTGTAAAACAGTGAATATCTGTATATAAGCCACAAGACTCAATAATATTTTTCATTATACTTACGTGTAATCTAATTTCTACCTTCATTTAAGGCGACCAAGGACCTTTAAAATGACTTTTTGTAATTTTCCCCTTAGCAATTTGAAATTTTACATGCATTAAGAGCAACACTCTAGGAGACAACACACAAAGTTTTAAAACCTTATATTAATTTATTTATGAGTTAGGGATGAATATAATATTTAATAGTGATAAATAGAGTCAATAAAAATTGCTCCAGGCGCTCCAAATTTGTTCGAAAGCGCTCCAATTTTTATTATTATTTTCTCTAACTCTTTTGAAAAAAAATGGGATTAATCTTAAATTTTGAGTACGAAATATCAAAATTAACCAATGTAATAACTCATAACTACTTAAACTTTTTTTAAAAATCAGTAATTTTTAAGTTATAATAATGGCTAATTTCCATATTTCGTACTCGAACTTCAAGATTAATCCAATTTTTGTTTCAAAAGGGCTAGAGAAATTAATAATAAAAATTGAAGCGCCTGGAGCATTTTCCATTGACGCTATTTATCACTATTAAATATTATATTAAGCCCCCTAACTCATAAATAAACTAATATAAGGCTTTAAAATTTTGTGTGTTATCTCCTATAGTGTTACTCTTAATGCCTGTAAAATTTCAAATCGCTAAAGGGAAAATTACAAAAATGCATTTTAAAGATCCCTGGTCTCCTTAAATTGCAAGGCCAGTTGACTTGAACATATACAAATTGATATCAAGTTTGCATTTTAGAGCATTCTTTTAACAATATTTCTTAATACATTAATTTAAAGATTATTCTTCGTTAACGAAAGTTAAACATTTTTTTATCATTTTATTTATATCTATTTTTAATCTAAATTTTGAAAGTATTTATTCACGAAGTACTGAAACAGCTTTCTCTATTGTTAACCATGATTAAATGTTTAAATTCTATTTGTCAAGATCTATTATTTTATTTTAAAAATAATACAGAGAGAATTAAAATCAATAAAAAAAATCTTGGAAGTTGGAGAGGAGAAAAAGCTGATGTGAAAATTAAATTGACTTATGCCCCCTTAAAAGTCTCAACACTATCTTGCCGACAAATATAATAAAAATTTATTTAACTCAGATTTTTTTCCTTTGGTTTTGTTGGCAAAATGCTTCGATTTTTCTGCATTTTAGAAGTAGAAAGGAGCAAGTTTTAATATCAATTCCCTTATTAGTACAGATTTCAAGATATCCCTTCATTAGTTAACAGTATATTGTTTTAAAATGTACAACTATGGTGGGGGTGTTTGGGTGTCCTAATAAAATAGGTTTTGTGTAACAATTATTTATTAGAAAAAGGTAAGTTACACACAACACAAGATAATTTTAAAAATTTACACGAACACAAAGAAAAGTAAGAGATGTGTTCATGTCCGTTGCTTGGGCTTCACTGACGTTTTCGCTGTTTGTTCTCACTAGTCTAAGTGGCGCAGCAGTCCTGGTCACAATTAATACGGTTAAGTTAATAGTGGCTGCTACACAACAAAATATGATCTTTTGTTCTCTTTGGAGAATACTTACGTTTGTTTGAATACTTTTCTTTCAACAAGAATACAAAGAAAATTTTCATACAATTTATAATGTGTAAGAAATAGACTGATTATTAGTTAATCAAAAAAATACTTCACCCTTCTGAAGAAGTGGAAAAAAAGTATAAAAAAATGAGAAAAAATATTACGAATTTGCCATTTGTCTATCTGTTAAGGATAGCTATTTAAATTTACAGCCCCAATATCATCATTTCTTTTCTTTTTCCTTTATATTTTTATGTGAAGGGATCTTTAGGTGTTTGGAGCTTTCGAGAGAAAGTATGGGAATCTACCTTTAAAAAACTGGTAAGTTTAATTTCAAATCCAACACACTTTTAACTTAATCCATATATTAGGCATATAGATTCGGTTCCTTTTTTTTAAAAAAAAAATCTTAATGACTTTATGGAAAGATGTATGTTTTCTTTCGCTTGTCAGCATCCATGTTTGCACACAATTATATCTAAGCAAATTTATTTATATTAACTTAGGGTTTATGATTATAAATATATATTATAAATATAGATGCAATAGTCATTCTATTTAAGCTTATATTTTGAAATTTCCCTTTTGCTTCAAGTCAAAGTCTTTCTGGTCTTTCATTAACAAACACTTTTTAACAAAATCCCCATCTGCGAACGGTCGACCATCTTTTGCGAAAATTTCAATGACACCTAAGCTCACTTCCACCTATGAATCCAATACAGATGTCTGTTTTTGAAAAAAATTTGCTTGACTGCTGAACAAATTTTTGAGTTGTTCGATTTTTTGCGATCGTTCATATCCTTTCATGGATGCAAAATGTTTATGCTCCGTCTCAAAATGCCGCATTACGCTATACTCTTTTGCCACTGCAATCTTGCAAGTACGTATCAAGCATGTGACAGCATCACTGTACTAGATGAAACAATATTTGTCTGTCCATGAATCTTGAAA
Organism: Argiope argentata; assembly: GCA_026289955.1. Classification (NCBI taxonomy): domain Eukaryota; kingdom Metazoa; phylum Arthropoda; class Arachnida; order Araneae; family Araneidae; genus Argiope; species Argiope argentata. The sequence continues at coordinate 7,715,346 of JAOUZG010030082.1, forward strand.
TTTCTGATTTTGAAAATCCCCTTTTTTTTTTCTCTCTCTTTTACTAAAATATTTCAATATGTCTTTAGAAAATAAATGATACAGAACCAAAAATGCGGAATCAAAAGAGAGCATCTCTGTGACTGCGATTACGAAATAACCGATCTGCTAACAAAACCACGCTGCGTTATTTATTAGAATGATCGTCGCGATCATGTCTGCGAGCTTGTCCAATACGAAAACTCGTACTCGCAGGTAGCCATGAAGGGAACACTATGAAAAGGCGCGTAATAAAAAGTAAATAAACTTGATGAACAACTGTAAATTATTTATTCTGGTGTAGAATCGATTTCGTATCCGATTTTTCCCCTTTGCTTATTTGAAAAAGTCTCAGTTCATTTTAAATCAGTCTTATTTTATTAACAACATTCGCGTGTCAACTTCAAAGGCTACGCTGGCCATAGGTTGTGCATCCCTGCTTTAAACTACTGAAAAACGTAACAAGTCTTGTATGCCTGTAATATCATTACTTATGTGTAATAATTATATATCTCAGTAAAACCATTGCTTATTCTTATTCTGGCAATTGTACCAAAATCTTAACATAAAATAGACACGTTTGGAAAATGTTATACTAAAAAATCGTATATTTACCTTTTTATAAAAGAACAAATATATGTAATTTTCTTGTAAGACATATGTAGGCCATTTAGTTACACAAGAGGACATTATAATCATCAAGCGTCAAGGTCGCTCAGATTGTGTCTCATTTCAAACTTCTCTAACACGACAAAAAAAAAAAAGTCTTGAAGCCGTTAAAAAACCCTCACGCAAAACCTTTTTATAGAAATCTGAGTTTTTAGAACGCATTCATCCATTATAAAGCATTAGAAGAAATCATGTCAAAAAGAAAGGCCAGAAAAGAAGACATTAGTGCATGTGGCGCGTGTCTCGGCGATGCTTATTAAATACTAATGATCCGCTATCGTCATTTGTTTTTCATTTTCATCAACTTATTAAGCAGAATGTTCCATAATTGAAATTGATTTGCAATTTAAATTAATGTTTTATGCAAGTATAAGCGTGAAGGAGCAAGTGCATCTGACGTGATTGGACTAAAAAAAGGGAGAAAAATAGATCAAATAGAGTAATTTAATATTATTTTATTCATTTCTTTTTTATTTTTAATTAATGATTGTGATTTCGAAATTAGTGTTTGCATACGGAATTTTTTTTTAATTTATGATTTAATATTTTCCTTAAAAAGTAAATTAATAAGTTTTTTTTTTTGCTGTGACAACAAGGAAAATTTATTAAGCCTATTAAAAGTTTTAAGCATAAACTTTTTTATTATTAATTTCCTTAATTCCAACTAATAAAAAGTTTTTAAATTAGAATCGACGCCAGTTTGCTTCGATTTTTTCTCTTACACGCGAAATAATCATTTACGAAATTTAAGGATAATACTAAGACAGAAGACATAGTCAACATTTTAATCACATTATTTACAATATTTAAAATAATTATCAACTACTGCATTGTTCAGAAAATTATTAGTAAATAACATGTTTCTATCAATTCCCTTGCATAACAAGTTGAAGTTATTCAAGTAAAATCAAGTACCAATATCATTTTTAATGGCGGTTTAATAAAGTTTCAAGTATTCATTAAGATATTACTAAACTTACAAATTAATTTAAAAGAAATAAGAATGATATTTTTAGTTTTTCTACAATTAAAATTTCTCTATATTTGAAACTCTTAATTTAAGAAAAAATGTAGGCAAATTTTATTAGGATGTAGGCAGTAATATTTTTACTTGCATCTATTTAATGAAAGTAAAGAGTAAAAAAATTTTTTAAACAAAGCTAATAAAATTCGCAAGTTAGTGACAAAAAACAATTATAATAATTCAATTACTTCTATCAAGATAAAGTTAATAATAAAGTGTCTTAAAAAATAATTGAATTTTAGGGTCTAAAAAGTTTTAACATGTTCGAATAAAAAATAAATTTTCCTTGAGAGAAAATTTTGTATGAAATAATATTAAATGAAAATTATAAAAAATGTACCTATCTATTCGAATGAAGTATCTTATAAATTATTGTTTAAATTTGATGAGACATTATCTATTAAAAATTAATGAATTTTTTTTAAAAAAAAACTGGAAATTATTCAATTTTTTATGTTAATTAATAGATAGGCGTTAAGTTTTCTATTGTTGAGTATGAATAATTTATTAAAATTTGAAAACGTGGAAGCAAAAAATGCTGAGAAAAAAAGCTTTCATTTATTTTTTATTTTGATTAAAAAAAAGAAAAACTCGTTACACAGAGAAAATTTTTCGACACCAATTAAATTAAAACTTATGCATCTCAAACAACCTTAAACTAAAAAAGTATATTTTGTAGTATTATTTCTGTAAATTAAATTGATTAGTTTTTTCATTAAAATAATTCATTACTTGTGAATATTACATTCTATTATTAAGACAGAAACAAATAAAAAACATCAAATTTTTAATTGATAAAGCTCTTGTTCATTTTTATTATTGTTATTATGCTTTTATTCAGCTAACCAATCTATTAACTATTGTAAATTTTAATAATGTTGTGATAATGTTTCATTTTTTTAGCTTCTGTTAATCCCACAACGTTTAATTTATATGAATTTTATTACTATTTTAAATCTAATTAATATTTTTATTTTATATATTTTAATATTCAATTCTTATATCAATTATGTGGTATATTCTCTATTCCGTCTTGTATAACTTGCACATATACAAACTTGTATAAACTAGGTTAAAATATTTTTATCATAAATTTTAATTCTATTGTACTTTAAACAACCTGATTCAGATCCAAGGAAGATGAAAGTTGAATAGCTTAGGAACAAGTTCTACTTTTCTGAACGTGTATTTTTATTTTCGGTATATAAACCTTTATAACAACATAACACCTCCTCGACAATAACGCCCGGTAATGGACAGGAAGTCGTAATTTCCCGATTCCACTTTTATAACCACCGTGACTTTGAAGTCGTCCTCGTTTTATAACCAAAATATTATGCTCTGGTCTGTACCTAGGGTTCAAAAACGTGACACACTGAATACTTATAAAAAAAAATCCTATGCACACGAGACCCACACCTGGTACTGATAAAAAAAGAAAACGCCGGGGAGGTCCTCACTCTCAAAATACCCTCCTTTTGTTCGAAGGTGCAAGGTGAAATCATCTACCTGTTAAGTACCCTCCTCCTTTTCTTATTAGCTCAGGATATCGTTTGATTAAATTTTGGCCGAATTCTGATAGAAGCGGTGATACAAACCTCACCCTCGCATGAATGTCAACAATGTTGACTTTGAAATCGTTGATCAGAAGTGCAAACAGGATTCAAGAGGGATTAGCCACAAGTGGTTCGAGTGGTCTGTGGGGTGGACTTGAGTGGAGCAGAATGGTGTGGACTCTAATACCTCTTCCGACGTAATAACATCCACTTGTTGCGTAAGAGTTGAGAGATCGATCAAATATCATTAGCTAAATAGCGAACATGTGTACTTATTCTAACTTTTTTTTTTAATTTAACTTATGCCATGAATGTAAATATGGAATTTTGTAATTGATTTATCATTTCCTTCCTCCTGTGAAGTAATTTTGAAATTTTCCACTTACATTCGATTAATATTGATAAAAATAAAGAATTTTTATATTCATAGAAACTTATTATCAGTAAATCGATTAATTTAATTGAGTTTTGATTCCAAATGAGTGACATCTAATAGCAAATTTGAGAAAACATAATTGGGGCTTTTAATGATAATGATATTTACAATAATAAATCACATAATGGTTAAGAATAGAAAATTATAAACAGAAATTATAAATATTTTAGTACCCTAATACATGTTTAAAAGAATTCCTTCATTAAAAAATCGCCGTTGTTAAATTAATGTTAAATTAATAAAATTAATTATGAAATTTAATATTAACCTGATTTCTTTTTATTTATTGATTTTGTTAACAACATCTTTAGTTATTCTGAATTAATAATTATAAAAAATTATCTATGATAAAACTACAAAATTTCTGTAATTGCTTTTTGCTTAATTATATGAAATATAGCTGAACCGTCATATTTGCATAAATTTTAACAGAGAAAAAAGTATTTAAATATTAACAATTAGGATAATTTAAATTTAATTACTATTCTATGATTCATTTTTTATTTAATCAATCAATTCAGAAATTCTGAGTGACAGTTAAAAGCAGTTTATGTTTGATATATCTTTTCCCTTACGTTTAAAGATTGTCCGAAAAAATACATGTTGTAGAATTCTGCATTTAGGATAGATGTAGTAGTAGACTTCTTGATGTATCATTTAACATTTGAATTCTGGTGGTATCGATACCAACATAGTAAGATACTATATTCAAAAGAGATATGGAATTTTTTGAATGAAAACTTCATTGAAACTTTAATGGTTGTAATGGCTTTTAGAATCCTCTATTGTTTCAACTATTTTTATTTTAAGAACTCATTCTTATTATCATCAATGGAATATAATGGATAAATTATTGAAAAAATTATTAAAAAGTTTTGTGGCTATGAATGTGTAATAACTGTGCAGGTCAGACAGGAATACTTTCACATTTTCCTTCTAGAAATTATCATTGATGGTACACACAAATGATTGAATATGAAATATATTACTTTCAATTATGGATTACCTTTCAGGTTATTAATAATTAATAATGACTCAGACTTCTCCTCAGAACTCCTATAAAACACGTACACACTATGCATGAGACTCTCATATTACTAGTGGCTTCGACTATCTCTCAAACATTTCTTCTACTCTTCATTTCATATCCTCTTCCAGTTCTTGTTGGCTAATAACATGACAGAATTTTTAATAGGTATTCTGCTTATTTTTAATGATTTATCCTATACATACTTTTTCACTAATATTTTTTTGCGAAGGCTATATTTCCTATAAGCATGTATTTCTTTCCCTAGTAGTAAAAAAAACCTTCTACAATCATGGCGGCATGATTAAGAAGATAGGGATTAGGTATAGTTTCTCCAATCATCAATTTTGTGATGTACGGAATGAAGATGACTTTTAAAATATTGCTCCTTATCCCGACTGATTTAGAACCATATTTCTTTTATTATATTATCCAAAGAGATCCACATAATCTGTTTTTCCCAGATTTTTCAATATTTAAACTCTAAGAAAAAAATCATTTGAAACGTTTCCTTCAATTTTCTCAAATCATTAAATGTATCTGAAGTTTTCTGTTTTACTATCATCAATTATTATTTAGCTAATTTAATTTCTAGTGTATAGCTCAAAGCTGTACTGCTCAGAGTACATTTCTTGTATTTAGTTCTGCACAAGCCCAGTGTCGAAGAATTTCTTTCTCCTGCGCATACAGAGGATTGTGGAATCATACGCAAAACTTAAAAGTTTGAGAAGTCCTGATTCAATACATTTTTTCCAGCTTGTATGATTTATAAAAGTTCTAATCTCCGGCAAATCGCATTGTAAATAAAAATTTTATATACTTTAAGTGTCATATTAACAGTAAAAGTCTTGTAGATGTCTTAGAAGAAAAGGATCAAAGAAAAATAGTTTTCAGTTTATGTCGCAGTTTTTACTCAAAAGGAATTGAAGTGAGTTAAATTATTCGAAATCTCTGACACTATAATCTTCATGAAATTCATTTACCACAACAAATTGTAATAGTAATTCGCAGTTTGAAAGGACTTCCAAAAAGCATCAAGATCATTTTAATTCACATATAACACAACAAATAAGAAAATAGTCTTATTAATTCCTTCATTTTTGTTCTTGGTATCTCATTCCAAAGCAACACTAAAACTGCAATGAAACATTTACGAATAGTTCATTCGAATGTCGCTGGATTTTTATTCCCTGTATGAACCTAAAAGAGAAAAATAAATATATATGTTTCATTCATAAAACTTATTTTTTCCACCATTCTCGTTTTTCTTCTTCTTCAGCGGAATCAGTCATGCAGCAGAAGTTACAGCTTGAATGGAAATAGCCGTGTCTCTTGCCCGCGACATCCACTGCTGAACCATCAATAAAGCTTATTCTTCTCTCAGACTGGCTCCGACCCAAATTATGTTCTCACTTTCACATGGAAACTCGACTCTGCATCAAAAATTAAACACATTCAACCCGCCCTTTGACTAGTGTTATCTTTCACGAATGCATAAAACTAACTTTTTCCCTGGGCCATTCATCAAAAGTTAACTGCAGACGGAGAAGGCGTGAACCTTCGTGTTCCTTTTTACTACAGAGTGTGAGCAAAGAGATAAAACTCGACGAAACGGAAAAACTCTTGAATGGACTTTGTGTAAACACCGCGTGGGGCCAGAAGGCGTTGGCTTGCATTTTTCTTGCCGCTCTGTCCACGTCTGACTATTGTTAGAGTTACGCCATTGTTGCGTGATTCCATTCACGGTAATTCGATGCGTGGCGGGAAATTGCGAAATGTTTCTCGCCAGATTCAGGTTTCAGCGAGCATTTGTGGTCAGTTCCGATTTCTTGTATCGATATATTTATTATATCGGTAAAGGAGGTATTGGAATTTGACGCTTCATCGCTGCAGAATAATTCCCCTGTTTTGGCAATGGTATTTTATGTTGGTCAGTGTCGGGGGGTCAAAGAACTGTGGCATTGGCCGTGCTGTGTATTGGAATTTCTTGAATAAATGGAGTCGCCACGCGTATCTACTCCTATCTTTGAAGTTTCATGTATAGGTCAATTTAAATGCAAATATGCTGAAGTTGTAAAATTTTCTTTGGGCCATATAAATATTTTGAGGTCAAGCAAATTCTAGCAAATTCTTCTTGGGCCATATAAATAATTGAGGTCAAGCAAAAATAGCAAATTCTAACATAACTGAAAGTTTACTACCAAAGTTTTAAAAAATAACATCTGGTGCATTTTTTAAATTTATATGCTAGAAAACGTAAATTGAATAAACTTTTAAATTAATCATAGTTATCGCTCTCAAACTAAAAAAAATATTTAATCCTCATATGGCATGTTAATTTTTTATGGTCATGAAATTATTTATTACCATGTCTGAACATAATGTTTTTGGGATTGAGTTTTTGGCGTCGACTAAAATCCGTAGGCGGAAAATAAAAAATAAAAAAAATTATTATCTGCCTGAACATCCCCCCCCCCAAAAAAAATAGCTTCTAATAGCGTATTGCAATCGCATTTACAAAAGCTCCGATTTAAAAAAATAAGTTAATGACTACAGCAAATAAAACCCTGAAAAATGTCATTTCATAAGCGTGATTATGTAAAATGAAATAAATAGGAAATGTGATGTTTTTTTTTAAACAGTCAATGCGAGACAAAGTTTTTCGGATCGTTTGCAATACTAAAGCGACTCATTCGATGAAACAACTAAGATGGATATAAAATATAATTTAACCTGCACGAGCACGTGGTGCTTGGCCGTTCAAGGAATGATGTTTTGACATGATACATTGAAATATACGTAACAGATTTAATTTTAATCCTTTGTTATTTTTATTTTATTCTGAATTTTATTGCTGACAAACTTCAACACTCAACATAAAAAAAGAACCATGAAATCTAGTTATGGTGGAATTACAGTATAAAAGGGGGTTTAGAGAGTTGTGAAAAAGCTCAATGTCAAATCTGGAGGCCCTCAAACGCAATGCTATGAATATATATTGATGATGTGGGGCATGAAGTGTGTAAAAGTAATGTTGAAGCAAATAAATAAAGCTGGAGAGAATAATAATAATAAATAGTTCTATTCGAGTATTATTTACTTTAGATACGCAATAATGATTAATAATACTAATACTAATATTTTTTTTCTTTTGAACTTTAGATCTGTAGTTTGAAAAACACATAATGCCATTGCAATAGCAGGCATTCAATACTATATTAATTATTGATAATAGATGCAATCTTTATAAGAATGCTAATTGATACAATTTATTGTACGGTTTGAAATATAAATATCCTTCTCTAATAATAATAAAGAAAAAAATATAGTGAATTCGCGCTCATCAAGACAAAGCGTCTGAATCAGAACAACCGAACTAGGCCCTATATACATCGGAAAATGAAAATGCATACTTCGTGTTCTGTTGTTGTTTGCTTTGTTTAGGTTAGGACAAGAGCCATGGTGTTGCCCGTGTTACGCCAACTAAAAGATTCACATGCATCACTAAGAGTATTTTTCTATAAATTTTAATCATGATGTTATTTAACAATTTGATTAAAATTACATTTTTATATCATCTTAAATAAATAAAAAAAATTTTTTTTATATAGTACCAATTATTTGCCATTATTTTTTAATTGAATAAATTATTAAATAATATATTTCAAACTATTTTGAATACATTTCATTACTTTAAAAGAGCAAATAATTTTCTTTGTTCCCACTATTATTTTATCCTGGCTTTTTTCTATTCTTGTTGATCAAGAATTGGTGATTTTGATTATTTTTATACACTATGTGGGATCCAGTATAAGTTGAGCTTTTAATAATTTTTTTGTACGTACAATTAAGGTTTAACTTCAGAACCAAGCCGTAGCACTGAAGAATTTTTAACGTGCTCTCATTATAATTATTGCTTAGCTTCTAGGCAATATAATAAATTGTATGAAAATATGGACAGAAAATTATAGAATATTGCATAGTACAATGAGCAAAAAGGTTTAAGGCTTTTAAACTAGTATCTACCAAAATTTTAAAAAAGTATTTTGCTGTGGAAGTCATTAAAACATAATTATTATATTATTATTATGTAGCAATATAATAATAACTTATTGGTTTCAACTTTTAAATCCTTCTGTAATTGAAGTTTTTTAAAATTATAAATGGACTTTTTTACTATGCCAGAACATAATGTTGTTTTGAGAATGAGGTTTCTGGCATCAACAAAAATCCGTTGGCGAAAGTTAAAATTTTATTATCTGCACGAGCATTTTAAAAAAAAATCAGCTTTTTATTAGGCGTTGCCATCGCATTTACAAAAGCTCTGATTTTAAAAAAATAAGTTAATGATTACAGCAAATAAAACCTCAAAAAAATATCATTTCGAGCACGTGATTATATGAAACGAAATAAATAGGAAATGTGATACACATTTTTTAAATAATAAATGCGAGACAGAGTTTTTTTTTGATAATTTACAATACCAAAGTGACTCATTCAATGAAACAATTAAAATGAATAAAAATATAATTTAACTTGCACGAGCATGTGATTCAAGAAATTATGTTTTGACATGATACATTGAAATATGCACAGTAGATTTCATTTTAATCTTTTTTTTTAGTATTAATTGTTTGTACTTTTTCAAAATGCTCTTAATCATGTTACTTTAAATTAAGGTGAGTTATGTATCCTTAGTTAAACACTATTTCCCTTAATTTTCACTTATTATTTTACTTATTTTGATAGAAGATAATATCTAAATTCATATAATTTGGTTTGCAAATGTGAGCCACCTATAATTTTTTGTAGAACAGTTTTCGAAAGATTTAATAAGCAATTTTCAAAAATTATTGTATTTGTATTTATATGTTTTAATTTAAGAAACTGCAATATATAAAAATATGCATTTTAGAATTACATGTAATTATGATGCATACTTGATTGAAAAGAAGTTTGCATAGTAATCTATTAGAAGTGACAGCAACTTTTATTTAAAAAAAATTCAAAGTATCTGTCCCTCGGAGTTGAAGACATTTCTCATATTATTATGTAAAAATTAAATTTTTATCACTTATTTTATTTTTGGATTATATGATAAAAATACAGTCCAAAATATTACATCGATAAAGAAAATTTTCCTTCTATTCGTTCTTGAATACTTAGTAAAATTCGAATGTTGTTAACGTCGACTGAATAGATTACAAGAATTAAGATAAAATATTTTAAGTTTATGCTTCAGGTAGAAGATATTTCCCACGCTATAGCGTAAGTAATAAACTATTCTTTTATAACTTTCCTTTGCTTTATAGTAAGATAGAATTGAGTAAAAGTATACTACGCTGATACGAGAACTTGCATTTGGCATTTCTCTTCCTGTGTGTTCTAATGTTTAATGATATTCGAATGATAATATTGATGACCGAATAGATTATACAAATTAATATCAAATATTTTCAGTTTATGGACATTATTTAGATGAAAATTTTAAAATCAGCACTAAATCAAGGAAACTAGTTGATAAAAGTCTTAAACCCTAGCATAGAGGGTGCATATCGGAAACGACACACAAAAAAAATCTAGAAACGTAGCAAAAAATTCAGGGCACTAAATCCACTTATCTTTCTTTCATATATTATACAAGGTATCGAACAACCAAACGTGATCTCGAACGACAACGATTGAATTTTCGCAAATATTTCCATAAAATGAAGTTATTACAGGATACGGTTAATCTAATCTTCCTCGAAGTACAACGAATGGGAGGTTCCCAAATTTCGTTTCAATCCAATCCAGAGCTGCAGCCCTGAAGAAAACCCAGATAGCAACAGTCAAAGAGAGAGCAGGAAGACTGAAACTGCTGGGTGCAAGACATTTTTTATCTCAATTAGCCTGGGTTCGAAACATTTGAAAAGCGAGAAATTCACCGTAATTTTCTGCTTCAACCATTGTAGATAGAGGTCTGGAAGTCAGATAAGGTAATGCGATTGACCTGGAATGTTTCGACGTGTAAGAGGTCTTAATGTAGAGCCAGAGGTGCCTCACAGCAACCAGCTCTGATAAGGAACCACGCCGACAAACTAGCTGCTTCACGAGATGCGAAATGAATAGCAGAGGATTTTTAAAGGGCTGGATTTGTGTAGAAATATTGGCAAGTAGATTGCTTATACCTTTTGAGATATCGGGGAGGTTTCACTAAGTAGAGTTGTCAAAGTCAAATGGAATGGCTGGATTGAATTAATAGATATTAAAAAAATCTATCCCACGTTAAAAAACATAGAAAAAAATTCCCATTTGTGATGGGAATTTTTATTATTTTCTCCCCCTTGTTATTGAATAGAGCTCAGCGTGACCTACATATTTTTTAAAAAATATAATCACAATTATTGAAAAATGAATTTTGAAAGCAAACATATGAAACTTCCTTGAACGGAAAAGTCTTGTCTACCGGAAGACATTCGAATTTAAAAACGAAATTTTAATTAAAATTTAATTAATAACTGAATGAGAATTCCAATAAACATGTTGTTGTTGTTACTTGCTATGGACAAGCCACTGATGCATAAGCGATTTTAAACGTCTCTTGTTTGAAGTAACGCCAACTACGGCCAAGAGCACGTCTTTCGCTACACATTCACCACATTCGCTTGCACAGTCTATTTTTACAGGGGGGAATATTCACACAACTTACAGATAGAACACAAAAGAACGACCATGTCCAAACAGGAACTCCCAGATCACGAGGAAGACGCGCTACCTCAGTGCCAGGATGCCTGCCCAAGAAGCATAATTATGACAAAGCAATATTATTTCAATAAAATATTTAAAGCAAAGATATTTTTTAGTTTATATGCAATAAGTTGAAAACAATATACTAGGTGTCCGAAAATTCTTGGATACATTACAGAATTATATAAAAGAATTATCAGGAATGAAGGTGTTTCTTTAATTTTTTATATTTTTAACTCTGTCTACAAAGTTTTACATTATAAGACTATTATATCTCAGAATCTGATATATATATATATATATATATATATATATA
>JAOUZG010030082.1:7727520-7739738 GCA_026289955.1 Argiope argentata
ATAGTTCAAATTTTCAATCGTTAATAAAATATTTTTTATTGAGCCGCTCAAGTTCGAGTAAATATTCTTAAACTTGTAGTAGATGACATTTGATTTTAATACAGTTTTTTTTTAAATATTAACTCATTAGTTTTATGTTTATTAAATAAAAACTTTCTAGGCGTTTATAGTTGCTCTCTATAGTAATTGTAAATGTTAGGTCGGTATAGTCTAGTTGGTAGGACGCTGGATTCGCAACCCTTGTGCTACGAGTTCGAACCTGGTCGTAAAGTTCTTCATGTCGTGAAGTGTATCACTGGGGGTACTGAGTCAAGAATGATCTCTGTTCCGGTGTTATGTCCAATGGTTCATGCCCTCAGAAGATACTGCACTCCTAATTCCGTTGTAAAGCGGAAAACGAAAATCGTAATTACTTAATAAAATGTAGCTAAACAAGTTTCCCTGCTTCCTAAACTTTTCCTAATTTCCAAAGTAGGAATTGATTTTTAAAACAAAGTTTTTATATTACTTGTTAACTTTAGCAGCTGTAATGTAAATAATTAAATGCATTTTTTACTGCATCATACAATTTTTGTTTTTTATATTTTATAAAATGAATTTTATGTCAAATATTCTCTATAAATTCATCCAAAGTTTCTTGGATACTCTGTTTAGTAAGCCAGAAATAACAATTTTCTAATAACATGCTCACGATTCACGTTTCAATGTACTTTATTATAAAAGAATAACATACTTTGAATAATAGGTTCATTTAAATGATAAAAAGTATTCTGGGAGCTTCTCAATTTAATGCGTAGATAGAAATTACAGAACAACTTGATGAAGACATAATTTTCTAAGACATTTTTCAAATTAAATTTATTTCCATTTTCTCATTTTTGTAGAATTTTATAGAAGAATATTCTAAATAATCGGATATTAAAGGAACTTTTTATAAAAACATAATAAAAGCATAATTAATTTTTATAAAAGCATAATATAAAAGCAATTAAGAGTGTACCCATTTATTTCTCGGCCACAATGCCATTCATGAGATTGCGCAGTCGTGATACGATTCCAAACTGATCTCCTCAACAAATTCACTTAAAATGAAATAAATAAAAGTTTGAAAGTAATAAACTTATTTATAATATTCAGAGATACAAGTCAAGCGACCAAGATCATTGAGTGGCGTTTCTCAGACAAAAACTGCTGATCTTGTGTCGTCTAGACTCAGGATTTTTGTGAAATAAAGATTTCAAAGGATAGTGCGCAATGCATTTTTAAGAGATTTAGTTGAAAAGTTACATATTGAATTTGTGTATTTAGGAATTCAGATTGTCTGGGCAATGTAAACTTAGTTTTTTGAATGACAGCTCATAAAATATGAAGAAAACACGCAGTTCCAAATACATAAACACAAATGTATCAATATATTTTTTTTCTGTTCAGTAAATTTTATTAAAAATGAAATAGGCGATTATTGATGAATTGAAAATAACCATCAAAACGAAATGCATTGAATTTTTAAATAAAATTTTTGAAAATGCCGGATTCCATAATTTAATAATACCAATACTTTATAAAACGGAATGGTAATAAATTTGAAAACTTAGTATAAGAAAAATATTTTTATAAATTTCGTTAAAAACACTGAATGCAGAATTCATGATATTAAAAGCATTTTATTATCAATATGCATTATAACTACCAGAGACCGCTAGTATTTGTTTATGCCGGTGTCCTGACACAAAAATAGCGCGTCTTCCTCTTGATTTGGGTGTCCCGGGTTCGAGCCTCGTTTAGGAAATATTTGTTCTTCTGTGTGCTATCTGTGAGGTGTATAAATGTGCCCCCTCCTGTAAAAAGGGGCTGCGCAGGCGAATGTGATGAGCGTGTAGCTAAGTCGCACTCTTGGCTCTACTGCAAAAACAAGAGACATTCACCAGGCTTAAAATCACAGACGGTCATCAGCGCGCTTGTCCATGTCAGGTGCTATTAGTAACAACAACAGTATATTTGTTTGCAATGATGTTATCTATCATATTGCAACAAACACTCACTAGTAGGAAAACTGACACTTACTAGCTCATGATCTAAATCCACAGATAACGTATTGTCGTATATTAACTGAAGGGATGCAGAGTGACGGAAAACAAAACAGAAAAACTTATTTCACCCCTAGTGTCATGTTTATTGTAAGTTTAATTTTAGAAAGAATAGGAATACAAGAAAACAAAACTTAATAATAAACAATGCACATCTACAATTAAATAGAAATGCAATAAAAAGTGATCCTTTATCAGAGAAAAATATCTTTTAAGATTTTAATGTTTGAGCATTTGGTCTAACTTCCAGCAATTTTAAAAGATTTTTTAAAATAATTTTATTATGACTTAAAGAGTCTTCAAAAGTCACTACTAGATGCAATAATATTCTTAATTAATAATAATTAATTAATTAATATTCTAATAATATCTTTAATTAAGACTAGTTACTCTAAATAAGCATCAACTCGATTTTATGGATTTCCATAAAAGCGAAATTCATCTGGGTGTTATTGGCAACGCAGAATTAAAATATGTTGTGTAATTAAATTTCACTCCATTAAGCAACGTATTTCAAATAATATTATAATTACTGATGAAGAATGTACTATTAGAATGTTTTCCTAATATTTGGCAATTAAAATAAAGCCTCCCTTAAATAAGCTTTCAGTGACTGAAATTTTCTACTTAACAAAAAATTCTTCAGTCTTGATTTTATATTATATTTGCAAGCTATTTATTCTCCATATTAAGGGAGATTTTTAATGGAGTTTTTAAAATTGTTTTGCGATTTTATAAAAAAAAAAAAACTTGTGGCCTTTTACTAACTGAAACTCTAAGAAAACCAACTCAATCAATTACCACGATGTCAAGTGCATTTCCTCTATTACAAAAGCTATAGAGCTTTAGAATTTCTTTCATATTGATTAAAATATTACAATGGTTGCATATTGCTCCATAATATGGCAAACTGTGAAATATTATGAAAAATGGTAAAGACCTTATCTGGAGTGATGAGGATAATAAAGGGGTCATTAAAAAATCTTCACTAAAAAAATGCCTAGCACATTTAAAATAACACAAAGGCAGTTGTAGTTTTAAGATTATATAACAGGTAATATATTTCAATATTCACAAAAGTGCTAATATTTTTATGAAAAATATATTCTTTATTAGATATTTACATATTACAGACATTTTTATTGTATGTTAAATTCAATGCAGTGAATAGTAAAGTTAAAATCCGCTTTTCTTCTCATTTTACGTTAATTTAATTTTTATTTAGAAAATTTTCACTATTACGAAGCTTGTAGATGCAAAATAAAAAACCTCGTTTAACTTGAAAACTAAAATATCTTTGTTCTTTGTATTCCGAAACAGTGCAACTGACAAAATAAAATTTAATCAGCAAATGCATTTGTGCATATATATCCTGCATATAACATCATTTGAATAATCAAATTTTTATAGGTAAAAAAAATCTTAATGTGATAAGAACATATTATCTTTCGTTTATCAGTGACCTTAAAGTTACCGTGAGTTCTTTCTCTGATATATACATAAAGAAAGAAAATTAAAAAGATAAATTAGCTTGTCCAGACAGAGTCAAAAACCACAAACAAAGATGTGTGCTCAGGGGTATCGTAGAAAACATCTTTGTTCAAACATTAGTGCCTGTCTTTCTTGTCACTGAGTCGGCCCATTAATTGTATCGACCGCCTCTTGCAAAGCAAGGAACAATAATAAGTAGTTATTGTTGGTGATGGAAGTGGGAAATGCAAAGATTGTATCACTCAAATGATTAATAGCCTACCTTTCAAACTGTGGTTCTTTTCTTTGAAACTAAATAAAGTAATTTTAGTTGAAGAATGACAAGAGTCAAGAATATGTATGAAATTTCAATTGCTGTCAAGAATGTTTATTTTTAGATAGAATTCTTATTTTCGACTGTATGAAACTTTCAATTAATTTGATACAGCTAAGTTTCAAGAAATGACATTTTTTTAAAACCTTTTTTAGTTTATGAATTTAGTTTCCAAAAAGATTTAAAACACCTATTGGTTTTTCTACTGTCTCTCTAACTGAATAATTTTATTATTTGACATCTCTGATTTCCTCTTTTCAGTGTAAGTTTTCAGAGAAATATGAATTTGTTATTAAATATTTAGCCGGCTTGCTGGCACAGAGGTAGCGCGTCTGCCTCGTGTTCTGGAGGTCCCGGGTTCGAGTCCCGGTTCGGGCATGGTTGTTCTTCTGTGTGCTATTTGTGAGATGTGTGAATGTGCCCCCTTGTAAAAAGGGGCTGCGCAAGCGCATGTGTGTGTGTTTCATCTTCATTTGAGCTAGAAGTCAGACTTCTGCCCTCGGGTGCTCATGGGTTCATACCCTCAGAAGCTACTGCACCCCTCTTTCCGCGGTAAAAAGCGGACACGACATCATCATCATTAAATATTTATATCTTCTACAAAATTAAAGAATGTTAAATAAAAAAAACTTCATTAGAATGTTAAAACAAAACAATACATGGGTGGTTGTTTTAGATAAATACTTAGAAAAATAAAATTTAAAAAATTATTTAGAGTACATTTTTATTCAAATGTATATTTTTAATTCGATGCAATCTGGAAATCAAAATCTTTCTTAGAATTTGAATAGCTTTAATATTGAATGAAATTGTATTATAAACAATTGTTATGCGTCATTCGGGTTTGCATCTAAGATAGGAAATATTCTTATTATTGTTATTGTTTTCATTTGCATTCCTACTCTCTTTTTATATTCATTATTGCAGTATTTTTACCACATGACAAAAAGTAGTTTAAAAAGTTTTGTTAAAATTCAATGCTTTTTCTTGTTACATTTAACTATAATATGGAAATTAATTTCATGCAATTATGCAAAATAATTTTCAATTTCAAAATTTGAAATTAAAAATATATTTATTTTGATTATTTCACAGAGATTTTTAATATAGAAATTTCTTCAAAAGTTATCATTACATTATTGATTTAATTTTGCATCTGAAATTTAATTTTATATTGGAGTTGATTAAATTTTTCATACCAAACTGCATGTAAGAAATTTTTCAAAATTTTATTCAAAAGGATAAACTTTTTTTAAATGATAATATGTTTTTTATGTACATTTTTTTTATTTCGCTTTAAACTGCCTGCTGATATTTAATTTAAGAGACATTATTATACAATCAAAAGGAAGCTAAATTTTATTATAACTTATTTAATGATTTTAATTATTACACAACAAAAATCATTTTGATATAATTTTAAAATTAAAAAATTGTCCTTTCGAAAGTGGCAATTATTTGCCACATAATTTCTTTCTTTTTTTAAATAAATTATTAAATAACATATTTTAAACTTTTAATAATATATTTGATTATATTAATGAAATTCAAATAATTCTCCTTGTTTCTACAAATATCTCAAATTAAATTATATAATGTTGAATAATTTCTAATATTGCAGCATAAAAATGGTTTTAAATATTGAATTTTCTCCAAGATTTGTTATTCCATTATTGTTTAAATTCGCATATCACATTGAATTTTGCATTGTAATTTATTAAATTTTGCATTCCAAAGAACACGTAGGATTTTTTTTTCAAAATTTAATTCAAAGGGATAAAGTTATGTTCCTTTGAAAATTGTATGGCTTTTATGTTCAATTTTCTATTTCGCTTGAAACTGCTGACTGACTTTTAATTCATAACACATTATAATCCAATCAATCTGAAGCTAAATTAAATTATAGATTACTGTATAATTTCCAATTTTACAAGCCGAAACAAGAAGAATAACAACTACAAAAAATGATTTCAGTTACATTGTAATAAATTTCCCGGAAGAATTAACAAGCAATCTTGTTGTTGATTTCCATCTCCGCCACTCCTTAAAAGCATCAAATTGCTATCCGTCACTTACCAGTTGCTTACCAGAACCACCTATGAAGTCGTCAAGAATTACTTTGGGGCAGAGCTTGTGTTTCAGGCCCGCCAAACCTCCCCAGGCTTTCGGGCTAAGATTAATGCTCATTCTCTCCAGCCAATTGCTAAGATTAATTTCGAGCCTTTCAGTTCAATGTCAAATGCAATGCTAAAGAGAGCATCTGACATCGACAGGACACAGCGTGTGTCGAAAAGCCTTGTTGTTGGTTGAAGTCGTCAAATCGAAGAATTTGTCTTCATTTTTTCCACTAATTATGTCACTGGGGTGGTTCGCTCATCTGGGTAAAACCTCAGTAAGAAAATAAGCTGGACAGGTACCCGCTGAGGTGTCTTGGTATAAGTATTTGATAAATACTTGAGAAATCTTCGGTTGAGAATGGTTGTGAGAGTAGATTTATGGAATACGATTTGGTTCAAGGCTGAAAAAATGTGACTGTTTTGATATAAGAAAACTTTAGTAAAGAAAACTATAACACATATAAGAAGAATGGTTAGAACAATTCAGTCATTTGATTGAATATAATCTAGTTGTATTTATAGTTTTCTCTGAAACAGCACTAAGATTGTTTTCGAATTCATATTGTCTTTTTGAGCCGCTATCAAACAATGGGGAAAATATGAAGTATGAATTTATTATCTAAAATACTAATTCCACTATTTAAAAAAAAAGCTGCTACTATAAGATGTAAAATATTTTATAATAAGGGAATTATTCCTCGCACGGACATTTTCATACCAATTACTTAAATACTTGCCGTTTAAAAACAAGTTCTTTTCACATAAAACTCAGAAATTATATCTGGTCAGAAACTATTCCTTAGGCAGTCTTATATATCTTGGTTTTCACATGAATATTACAAAAGAAACATAAAGAAATAATATGTATCTAAATGTATCGAATTGCTTCGCAGCTATCAAAAACTTATTGATTGTTCAAATTTTTTTTCATTTTCTTAGATATGACGATTTTTTTTTGTGTGTGTGAATGTTAAAAAAAAAAAGAAGAAGATTCGAAACAGGCTGTCATATGCATTCGATATGAGTGCTGCCTTTCTTCTAAAGATTCGAAGATGTAACTGGTAAAGGAAAGTTAATCAAAAGTTTTAGCACCTTACTTTTAGACTCTTATCTAATTTTGAATCAAATCCGTCAAAGATTACCGTCTGTCGATAGCATGGATGTAAACGTAATAACTCACATGAGTATCACGTCAAGTACAGTGACATAAATAAATCAAATTTGGTAAGTAATATATGAATTAATTACCTTTGTAATTCTAAGCCAAATTTTAGTTTCAATCGACAAAAGTTTTGTTTATATCTTAAAATTCTAAGTAAAATTTAAAATGTTAAAATTTTACCTCAGATTTAATGGTATCTTTTTTAAAAGAATGTTTACATTTTTAATACGAAAGCCATCTAACAAATGTTTGGTGCAGAAATATCAAATCTGGTCCTTGTACTATAAAACCAAATCGAACTAAGAAAAATCTACTTTTTGACTTATCTCTCTTATCATAAATTTATCGAGACAAACTTCTCAATGTCCTCTTCAAAGAAAATATCCAACAGCCATTTATGGGTTAAAAATTAATGGTCTTCTATCACCCAATGTTGTCAATATATGTATGTCGAATCTAGCCGACGTAATTTTATAATTTATCGAGACAACCTTCTCAATGTCTTCTTCAAAGAAAATGTCCAGCAGCCATTTATGGGTTACAATTAATGATCTTCTATCACCCAATTTTGTCAATATCTGTATGTCCAATCTAGCCGACGTAACTTTATAATTTCCCCCATACACTTTAGGTCGTTACATTTCAGCTCACAAACTTCCTACCCACAAAAATCTAATTATTAATCTACCACAATAATGTAACCAATTTGGATTTCTTGCAGCTGCTGGGACATCTTTGCAACTGTTTATCAGACAAATTACAGTTGCCGCTTCACACTGTACAGATAAATGTCTGAAGTGTTGTCATAAAATGTCATCAAAATAGTATTTCACCGAATATTTTTTGGAAGGAACGCACTAACAATTTGTTTGCCCAGCGCCCAATGTTTCCTTAATAATGTAAAGTTTTTTTCCTTACTGTAAAGTACAGCTTATAATAAATTTAGTTAATTTCTTCCAAATATTAGCTTTCGCTGCTGGAGATGACTTGGAACTTTCTTTCTTGCTGAGTTTTCCATTCAGATCATCTCTGGTCGTCTGAAATCCGCACAACTATTCCGTTCAGAGCGGAAAGGCAGGTAAGGCGAGGTCTGTAGCATGTTGCTCCTGTTCCTCTTTTGTTAGTTTCGTTTTAATTGAATTTCTGTACAAGGTTACCCAGCAGGGGTACGGACAAGGGGGAGCTCGTGCGTACTCTGCCATAACATCCGGGGATTTCGCTGTTGAAAAAAAAGGGTTAAATTTTAAAACCGCAGGAATTGTTCCATTTATCTTCATGACTTGCTTGCATCGCT
The DNA here is from genome assembly GCA_026289955.1 of Argiope argentata. Classification (NCBI taxonomy): domain Eukaryota; kingdom Metazoa; phylum Arthropoda; class Arachnida; order Araneae; family Araneidae; genus Argiope; species Argiope argentata. Next base: position 7,735,985 of record JAOUZG010030082.1, read on the forward strand.
TCAGTGGAGCGAAAAATACTACAAAACGGAGAGTTTGCCACAAATTTCTCTTGGAGGGACTCGAAACCCCCCATCTATAAGGGGGAGATTAGAATAAAGGAACAAGGATTCTAAAAATCCCTCAATGTAGAAGAAAAGGAAGGAATGGGTTTAGTTAAAAAACCTCCCAAAGAGGTTAAGTTTCACAAAATAGTAGAAAAAACACCCCGCGGTGGGTAGAGAGGACGAAAAATCGTTAACCTTTTAATTTTTAGCTTTTAGTCATGAAAGCTTCGGCGAGGTCAAAAAGTTGTTGAAAAGGTTACCCCCCCCCCTCTCCTTTAACCGGATATTGAAAAATGAGAGTTAGGTTTTAGATCTAAAGTTTCCTTTGGAGCGAAACGTGGTTTTTGAAAGAGGGAGAAAGATCCTTTTTGAAGTGGATCTTTTACAAAAGAGGAGAAAAGATCCTCCGTTATGAAATGACTTCGGAGTGTAATATAATAAATCATTCGAATTGTATGTATTTAACATGGTTGTGGTCTATGAGAAAGCAACGGGAGATTGCTTTCCCTTTGCTCTACCTTGATGCTTTCAGAGATTTCATAGAGTTGGTATAGAATAGGCATTCCTGCATAATAGTTATAGCGATTCTTTGTTTATTTTAGATAGCATTTGTCCTTCGGATAGATAATGTAGATTTAAATAACCATAAAAAAATGACTATATTCGCTTTAGAATAGGCAGTCGTACGTTTTTAAAGTATCAAAGTATATATAAAAAGATTCTTTAATTTTGTTACAGCTTTGATTGCATAAAATCATGCTACTTTCGGTGAAAAAAAATGCAGTATGAAACAAACCTTTTAATGTAATAATCGCAAAATTAGTTCGAATATGTTAAACCTCTTATTTCTCGAATTTTACGGTAGTTTTCAGTGTAAGTAGTAGAAAATCATCTAAAATAAAATTTCTTTAGCTTTGACTATGATAGTAAAAAAGGCATCACTTTCAATGTGTTACAACAGTTCACTAGAAGTTATTGTGATTCTCGATTTTTTTAACAGGGTTAGAATTTTAATTCTTTTGTTTCGAATAGATTAATAATTATAGATGTAATTTTTTTATGTAGAATAATCTATCAGTTTTTGCAAAATCTATGTGATAATTGTTTTTCTTCTTTATATCTGGATGTATGTTTGGATGGAATAAACAAAAGTAACCAATCGGAACAACCTTCTTCTGAAGTTTTAAAATCATTTCTTTGATTCTCTCCTCAAATACTTTAAATTTCGATATCAAGAAACTGATTTGAAATATTCATACGGTGTTTCATATGAGTCAATACTTAAGATAATATTTTGATTAAACTGTTGATATCCTTCTTTAAAAGCTAATTTTTGATATCCATTCATTCACTGCAATGCAATAGGCAAGATATAGTACTTAATCTACAACAAAATTTTAGATATACATATAGTGAGTGGTTACAATTTTGTTATTAATTTTATTTCGTTAAATAGGAAATTGTTTTCTTCCATCATTGCTAAAGTTAAGGGAAACTGGTTCACACTTTTGTTTTGTTTGGAGAAAATTTTCTAATTATTCAAATCTAGAAGAAACTAAATCTTTCGTCGTTAAGGTATTGATTGGTCTTCTGGAAAGGGAAAGCCCAGCAAATATCAATAAGTACATGAAAAGTTATGTAATAGATGAAAAATGTATACATTTTACGTTAATACAGCAAATATTACAAAAAGTTATAATACTTTGCAATAGTTATGTTTTTAATGAAATTATAATGCCTTAAAAAGTATAAAATAGGGCAACGTAAAATAATCTAATATTTAACAAATAATTTCAGTTAACAATATATATCTGTTACAAGTAAATGTATTATAGTGTACTAAAGAAAGTAAGCTTTTAAGAAAATATCTAAGCTTGATTGAAAAGGTAGTATGATCGCAAAATAAAAACTAACGTTCATAATCTCATTTTGAAGATAATGGATAACGCAACTAGAAAAACGAAATCAACTGATATAGAAAATTTTCTGAAACTGATCATCTTTATATAATGTTGCAATAAATATCTCTTTCTTTTGTATTATTTATTTATTTAACTAGTTTTCCTTAAGTTATTAAATTTATTATTATCCTCGTGCATTTATTAATTTTCTAAATAAGGAAATAAACATAGAATTTTTAAACATTTCTATTTATTCATTTTTTTTATGAAGCAACTTAAAATAAAATTTTTGAGGTCGTTCAAAGTGTCTTCATATATGAAGATTGGCTTCGTATATCGACAAAAAAGTATTTAAAATCATGAATGAAATTTATTTACAAAGAGTCTTTTGTATTGACCTCCCTTTGTATTTATGCCCACATATTGTCATGTAAAAATGTCTTTATTTCCTTATACTTGATATATTTTTCAAGTTTGTCCTATTATTTTAGAAGCATCCTTAATAAAAAAAATTATAGATTAATTCAGTTAGTCAAGAAAGGGAAATATGGAAAAAAAAAGAGTGATTTTTGGCATGTATATTCAGAAACTCTTAACTTTATCTCTTAGAAAACAAAGTTAGATCCAATTCAAGATTCATTTTTTTTGTTAAGATATTTTATTTGTTCGACTGTCAATAAAAACAATCAAAATTGAAACCAAAGTGATTTATTGCTACGCATTTAAGCTAATCTTCAAAGGCACATAAAGTTTTAAAAAGCTGAAAGAGAATATTAAGAGAACCCATGAATAAGAAAACGAAACAAGAAACATCCATCATCTTTCGTCAAATAACAATAAACTCCCAGAGACGAGGAGAGAGTTTTCCAGCATATTAATAAACTTAAATGCTAAACTGTATCAAATATTCCTTATAACATGATAAATTGTGGAAAAGTCAAATCTTTGACATCAGACTATTTATGATGCAGACCTTGGATTCTAAGGCAATACAATTGTACTAAACACATAATTTTAAAGACAAATACATATTTACATTGCCATTTAAAACTAGGCTTTGAAAATAACTTTGAAACAATGGCAATAAACATCAAAATGCGATAAAATAAAAAAAAACATCATTATAATTTTAATTGAAGTATCAAACAAATTTGGCTTTTTCATTATTATTAATTGTCGATTTCGCACAGATCAATTATTGATATATTCAAGTGCAATTGAAACGTTATTAACGCTCCTATTTGCAACTGTGACTGATTTTAAGGTGGAGATCATCAAAACTGATTAAGGATCATTAATTACATATCAATTTAATAGCATTCCGCCACACACACAGAGTTTTTTAGTGAAGAAGTTATAAAGAGAAAACAGAATGATTAAATGATCTTTCTTTAATTTGTAAATGGCTTCATATTTTAAGAGTGAGTTGATAAAGGATATTATATACTCAAGGTGAAAATGAGAAAAATATTTTTTTTATTTGAATACAATGGTTTCCTCCAAAAAAAGTTTCATTCATTAAAATATCTTTCAACCATTGAGTTTTCTTTGCACTTTGTTTTTACGAAAGTTTAGAGAAAATTTGGGTTTCGTTTTTACAAATAAGTTTAATTCACGTTTCTGTAAGGAAATTAAAAATAATTCTATATGTATAACTGAGGAAATAAGTTAGTCAGATTAAACTTGATACGTAGAATTTCTTTTAAAATTGTAGACTCACCTCAATTGTTGTACCAAACCCGTCAGTGAAAATTGTTACTTCTCCAATTCACATAATTCATTTTCTTTATTGTTTTAAAAATGTGTTA
>JAOUZG010030082.1:7758487-7774135 GCA_026289955.1 Argiope argentata
ACAAAAGAATTTATCGAAATTTCAAGAACCCCTAATGCTGCAGGGACCCTAAATAATTGCTTATTTTCCTTTTTCAATGCTTTGGGAATTCTTGTAACTTCCATATGATGGAGAAATTTCAGTTGCATTAATTAAACTAAGTCATTTTTTATCTTGTTTTCCTTGTCAACTTTCTTTGATCTCACTTATTCTTTGATATAAATTCATATTGGCAGGCATGTATTGAATCTTTGGACAATATACAACAATAATTTTTTTTTCATCTCTCTTTGCCTTTAAGCATGAGAACATTTTCACGAGATAAGTAATAAAAGTTAAGAGTGAAAGATTATTAAAATCACATTTAATTTTAGACAAAATCCGTCGGAAGAGTACTTACATCCGTCAATCTAAATTGAAGATGTATATGAACGTGACATTCAAAACTGTTAGCAATTAGTCCAATGTAATTTTTTGTATTACTTTTACGTTGTATAACAAATAAATCACGTGCAAGAGATAATTTCCAAAACCTATAAATCGTCATGGATAATCTTCAGTTATTATACAATAGATTCATTAAAAATACATAATACACCAGAATGATATATATTCTTTATCTATCTCCTGTATGGTTTGTAGCTAATAAAATATTGGACAAAACACTTCTTGAAATTTAAAAGCTTATTAATATATATATTTTTAATTATTGAACTGAAAATTGGTATATAATTTGGGATTTCAATCTGAATACTCAAGGATCATTTTGGACATAAAGAATAACAATTCAGAAGGGTAAATTTGCATTCAAATTTTCAATGGCATACCCTTTGAAGTTTTTAAAACCTTGTTCATAGAGAATAAAAGCTCAGAGGGGTAAACTTGTATTCAAATTTTCGATGGCATATCCTTTGAAGCTTTTAAAACCTTGCACTCTTTTAATTACTTTTGAGTAGTTAATATTTATCACTCTAAATCCTTGCTAAATTTCAAATTGTTGTTGTTACCAATCCCCCTGGTTTAGGAAAGCACAAGGTCCAAAGGCCCCAACGCTCCAATTCCGCAAAAATGAGTTCTTACTCATCCAATAGCAGTCTCCAAGAGGCCCCAAGGCAATGAAGAAGATGAGCAGGACTAGTAGTGATGGAAAAGGAACAAGGAGAGAAGATCTTCTCTCCATTCAAGAAACTCAAGTATTTCAAGTGGCCACTCCTAAATCTGACCATGGTCCTTTGTAAAGGCCTGTGGAGGCTGCATAAAGCCGCAGTTACACGACCTATGAATCTTCAGACGAGCACGCGTTCCCCTTTTTTACCTCTCATGTGGTTTCACGGGGTGCTTTGACCTCTGTGGACGCGTCCGAAGTTTTCCCGAAAATTGTCGGTAAAGTGTCCAGGCATCAAAGGATCCCAAGAAGCCGCAGGAGGGGTAATACGGGGGAACGCGTGGCTTGTCGGAGATTCGACGCGTAGTATAACTGGGGCTTAATATAGACAAATCAGGACTCTTGGCAGTATACCAATGGTGGACCGGAGGAATACGCCAAGACCATTTAAAGAGTGGAGTACCGAGGTGTGTGTGTTCGTCTAAAGAGCCCATGGGCAGATCACAGGCTTGCTTGGCGAGCATATCCGCAATCTCATTTCCATGAGCCCAACATGCGAAGGAATCCACTGGAGTCCTCAGGCCAAGCTCATAGAGATGCCTCAATATTTGATCAGGAATATCAAATTTTTCTATCTAATTCGTAAAATAAAAAAAATATATCAAATTTCTAGTCCAAATCGTGGACATATCCTAGACTCAGCAAGAATCCAAAAATTCTTATCAAAACCTTGGACGACACGCTTCAAAGTCATAGGGAACAATGTAAAGGAAGTCGGATGCACTATTTATACTTGAAATGCCACTTTTTACAATTTTCTGTAAGCCTTACCGAGTCCAAGAAGGCATAGAAAAAAACAGCCGATGGTCCTCGACGTGGAGAACTCTTTAAAACGGCAGTATCTGGTTTCCCCGGCGGCGATGTGTTAGGAATAGGAATAACTCAATTCCCCGTCGAAGTAACTCGATACTTATGGGATTTTTCTCAACTTTTTAACCTTTTCATTGGATTGGGAAGGGCCTCCAACACGCGTCCGAATGGCCTCGGAGCATGCGTACAATGGGCTCTCACCCCTTTCCTGCAGACCCCCGTCTGGAGGGAAAAACGCAATTTCCGGTAAAAAATGGTTGCATGCATCGGTTAAGACGACTTGTCATATACCTTAAAACGTTTTTTTCTCCCCCCCCCCCCTCTCTCGGTCTCTTTCAACCTTTTACTCCGTTTTAAAAGTAAGTTCATATCAGTTCTGAGTGAGGAAGGGGGTAGGAAAAAAAATCCATTACCTCAAACAATGGATTTTAAAGAAATTTTGTACCGGAAACTCCATATCAAGGGACGATTTTCATCAGTCATTTTTAAAAGTGGATCTTGAATTCATTTAAAAAGGAAGTGGGGATGTATTTTTTTTATAAATATATTTTGCAATTTTAATTTCAATGAAAATGGTTTATATACCCTCCCCTCTAACTTCTTTGAAGAAAAACTAGTATCTAATACTCAGGCCATAAAGGTATTTTTAGTGGATTTCTGATATTCCGAATGCGCTGGCCAATACTTAAAATTATGAAGTCATCGTTCTATGTTAATCAGATTATTGAATTATCGAACAAGCTCAAATTATTCAAGAACATCAAAACTATTAAGCTCATATAATTCACAAATGTTATCATGGCCCAGAGAACAAATCAATATATAACAAAGTTTGCAAATAGATATTTTAACTTAATTTTACTAATTACTAAATATATTCTAGAAGAAAAAAGAGGACTACAATTTACATAAATACATAGAAAAAAATTAAAAACTTCTGAACTGATTTAGAAATAAAATTAGAAAAATTTAAAGTCCTGCAAAAATATATACATTTTTTTTTATTTTCTTCATAGAAAATTATTTATGTCCAATTGTCATAAATAATATTTTATTTTAAGTCAATCACTAAATGTACTTTTGAAAACAATTATGAAGTCAAAAATTTTTACTGTCCCTCGATTCTATAAATTATATTCAATAAAATTATCCTGATTGTCAATTTTAGAATATAATTTATTTTTAAATTATATCAATTTTTCAATTTGAGTATAAAAAAATTATCTTTTATAGCAATACGATGATAAAAGCTAATTTTTCCCCTCAGGCATGTGGAACGTACACGTGCAAGTTAAATTTTATTTTTATTTTTCACAAAATAAGTCGTTGAAAAATATGGTTAAAATATTTTTTTTCAATTCATTAAAAATAGAAATGTAATTTGTTGCTTTAAACATTAGTATCACTAAAAATTTTTCTTTTGACCTTCAATATGATGTAAGAATAATTTTTGTGCCGTAATAGTGAAAAAACACTAACATTTTGTTTAGTTTTTAATTAATATAAATTCTGATTAAAAATTCAAAAAATATGCTCAAAGGTGCACATTTCCAACCCGTAAGGTATACACGTGCCAAATTTGGTAGCTTTACATCAAACGGTCTGACAAGTACATCGACACCCGCATACATATTGAGCTTTATTATTATAGATTAATCTTTTTATATTTTTACTTTATCGAATTTGTAAGAAAGGAGTATCCCTTTTTCTACTGTGATAACGGGATTCACGTTTGTAAATACTATTACAATAGAGATTCCATGTTTATAAATATCATAATATGTAAATGAATGCAAAGAAACATATAGAAATCTGATTCTTGATCAAGTCTTAGCATTAAGAGAATTTGTATTTGTGAACAAATTTATTTTCTTTTCAACTAGAATAATAAAATTGCTTTTAATTAAAATGAACTAAATTAGAAATAAATTCTAAAATTTAAATTGCAAAAAAAAGAGAATAACATGGTTTCAAAAATGATGGAAATGATAAACTTGACTAGGAACTTTTCAAGGATCACTTTCAAGTAGGGATTCAAACTAGTTGTTTTTTAAGTGAGGGGTCTGACTTTCGTTTTAATATTGACCCCTCGCGACCAGAAAATCCCAAGAAATTGAAATTTTTTGAAGGGCAGAATTAATATAAACAAAGTAATAATATTAAAACCAGGTAATAAAAAAATATTAACTTAGTACATAAATTGTTTCAGAACACAAATCCAAATGAAACCATTGCAAAATCTAATTAAATCAAACCACTACGAGACTATTATCAAACTATGAAGCCAATAAAAATAAATGAGATTAAAATCAAAGCAAAAAAAAAATACCGATGGAAATTACTTCTAATTCTTGGAAATTGAAAGATGTATTTAAGAGAATTTCCCATGAAAACATTAAATTTGCATATTTTCATACCACAAGGAATTTTTGAAAAGCCTATAATAAAATAATAACGGAAATCTTCCTCACTTTCTTTATGATTTGACTTTTGACGTTAGAATTGAACAACGGATTAAATAAATTATCAGTGATCTTTGAATTCGTGGGGGGGGGAGGGGGAGATTGATTAAACCACTTTGTAAAAACGGTATGACTAGAATCTTGAAACATGAAATGATTCTTAATCCTTGAACTATTGTGCATATAAATTTTTATATTTTGCTGTTAGAACAAATTAAAGACACTACCATTATTTAGAATTAAATGTTAACCCCTGGTACTTTTTTATTCCGACTCCGATTAGCTTCTAATTTCTGTGTTAAAGAAGTAAAGGAACGTTGATTATAAAGCAATGCAGCTATGTTAAATGATTACATAAAAGTGCACTAATGAATAAAAAAGTAATAAACAGAAGGAAGTGTGTTTTTCCCCTACCATGACTGCGTCATCAATTGAAGAAAAACATAAAAAAAGAGTAAAATAAAAAAAAGAGAGAACAGGTAGCTTGATGATTATCATTTAAGGAAAAAATATTATCTCTATTAAGGTGCTCATGGTGATTCATGAATTTTCTAATCTCTTAATTTCCGATGAAACAGGAATTGCCTTTTTTATATATACATATCAGAGTTAAGTATTAAATGAATTCTCTCATAGAAGTATTTTTGTACAAATCGCTAAGATGTTAATAATTTCAAAAGAAAAACTTTGCTTCATTTATAATTATATTATTTATTTACTTAAAAGGTCTGAAATATCATATATTTTTTTTAATTAACCGCCTTCGATGACCGACTTGTCCTCTGGGGATATTGATATACCCGATAAAGGAACTATAAATATGGAATGCTTTTATTTAAAATTTCATCGTATTATATGATAAGGTTTAAAAAAATATGAATTAAAAGGAATGAGTTACAATAGCAATAATTTGAAATCAGTCAAATTATTGCTATTGTAAATTAAAAAATTGTAAATGCTATGAAAGAAAAGCGAAAGTGAAAATATTACTTCGAATTTAATGTCCAAATGAGGCAAATATTTTCATCTTAATTTGAACACTGACAAAACAAGCGACTGAAGAGTTTGATGAAAAAAGGAAATTATTTTGAATCATTTCATAACTACAATAAAAACATTGTTTTGGATTGTGCATCGTATAAAATTTTGAAATTTAATTAAAATTAAAGGAAAAACTTTTAAAAAATTAAATTATTATCACTAAAATATAATTCCGGAAATAATATGAAATGTAATATTTGTATGATTCTGATTTCGAAAGATATGGCTGAAAAACGTCAAAAGTTTGCTTAATTTTTACTAGGCCTATACATTAAGTATCTATCTGTCTTTAAACTTTTTAGCGTCCCTAGAAAAGCAGGTATGCCAACTTTTATTAAATCGATCAAAAATTATAGATTCGTATAAAAGGCATGTAAACACGAATTTATTTTTATATAAATAAATATGCCATTGCCATCGAATTCGAAAATATATTTTACAAGATTGACTGCTTAAATGTTTTGAAAAATTAAATTTTATAATTAGTTAGTCACTCACTTCTTAATTAAGAATATTGAAATTTTGCACAGTTGCGAGTTCTCAATGACGATTGAAATATTTTAATGTTTATTACTTTAATTATAAATTAATTAGATAATTTTTATTAAAATAAAAAGTAATTAATAATTGACTATCGATTTTCTTTATTATAGTATGCTGATTTCATAAAAAATATCTTGTGTGTATTTATTTATATATAAATAATAACTTCATTCTAAAGTGTTCTCTTATTTGCTGATCCCATTCCATTTTCTCTATTTAATAAATCATATGAAGTTTTATAAAAATACGGCACCGATCATGTACCGATTGAAGCGATAGATTCTTCTAAAGGATTCCAGCTTTTCTCTTGTCAAGGTTAACACAACGTCAACAATTGTGAGAATTCCTGTCAAAGTTTTCCACTTGTCAGATTTATGAGAATATCATGGCATTTAAAATCAGTTAAAATACTTTCGTTCTCTATACCCTTTTGCTTTCTTGTGTTTTTGTGCCGGCGCTCTTTTTACATAATGCGTGTCTCTCGAGATGAAATAAAACACACTGAAAAAATCAACTAACTTTCTCCCTGATTTCGGCCCCAACTCTGCCTTTTGCTTCAAATTCAAATTAATTTATGGTCGCATACATATAGACGAAATTGCAATAAGATTTAATATAAAAATAAATATCAGAGAATTCATAGCATACGTGGCCTTCATCATTTTTACACGGGGGTTTTAAGGATGATAATATCTTCATGAGAGGAAGTGAGTAAAACGTTGGGGTATCCAATAGCCTCATAGTTTGGCTTTTTAAATATAGGCGTACTGAATTTAAAGATTGTTTGGCAATATGTTCAGCTTTCTCAAGATCATAATTCTGAAAGTTGCCGCTAGAGGGTGCCACAAGAAACAAGGAACTGCTTTAACAAAAAAAATTGCTTCATTCATTAATTATTTTGGCTTATTTTGTCTTAATTTATTCAATAATTCCTTATGTATTTTTTTCTTGTAAATCTTTATGTTTATTTATTAAATTTTATTTTTCAAGATTATATCCTATTCAGCAGTTGACTGCGTACTACTCATGTTGGATATATAAGAGATGCTGTTGGTGAAGTGATTATGTGTCCTTTGTGAATAAAGTCGGGTTTTGTTGGATTATTGAGGCAGTGATTCTTATGTGTGTTTTCTGGTGGTTTTCCTAATATGTCTAGCATCAAATGGATACTTCGTGCTGTGTTTGGAAGGAACCAAATTCATTACAAATGCCAGTAAGTATTTTAGTGAACGGTTGGATTTAAAAGTTTACAGTCCGCTCCTTATAGCCGGATCTATTAAAATCATTCTCCACAATATTCTACCTTTGAAATAAAAATTTTAATCAATATTCTCATGAAGTTTTTTATATGAATTAACAGTCCAATGAGTAAAGTTGATAGGACTCGCGAGGCATCAAATTTGGGGAGCGCCACGAAGATGAAATATTAATGAGCTCGTTTTGCCTGTTTGAAGGCATCTATGAAGAAGAAAAAGGTCCAAGTATACCATAGCCCGAGGGTTATTTAACCTTGCTGAACCACAATAGCAATCTACATGATTGCAAACCTCTCATTTTCTATGAGATAGTAGAAATGTCCGTTTCTCTTAGTCCGTTAAAAATGGTTCAATGACTTGCCTTTTTTCACTCTTAATATGTTATTCAGGTAAGTGGTTACTTTTACCGATCATTGCTGATCATCTGGTTTAAAGCGGTTGGTCATTTGCTCAAAGTCGGACAATCATTAGCCAAGCGGTTTCCTTGACTTCATCGGGAAGATGGAAGTTAGAAATGTTAATTGAAAAAAAAAATTGGAATGTAAATGCTATTCTTTTGTGTTTGACAATAAAAATGATGGATACATTCTCTTATTAGTAATTTGAGTGTATCAGAAGGTTAGGGAAAAAGTCAAGGATTTTTTTCAGAGGCTTAATTATCATGTGTGCTTTTCAAGGACTTCATGTGCATCTGGAAGTATAATAAAGAGATTCAAGGACCGGAAAAAATGAAATGTAGGAAGTAACTTTTGAAGCTGCAGTAAAACGCCTTCTCAGGCGCTATTTCTTGATAACAGATAGGATTCTCCCAGCCTTGTTTTAGTTATACCTGTCCATTATATTCTATTCACTCTATACAAGTAGACATAAATCCCCTCCTGCACATGCAGTAAAAGCAGATAATCATCACAAATGACTTCCTAAGTTCCTCTATCCCGCATACCAATGAACTAAGTAAGCATTAATCTTATTCGACAGCTTCCACCTTGTCACGACATTGTTGGAGCATGCATTTCGCTGTCAGACACACCCACGGGCAAAGCGAAACTAGTTTAAAACCCAATTGTCTCTGCTATAAAGGGCAAGGGGTGCAAAATCACGGTACGAACCGCTCACCAAATGGGCGTTTCGGGTGTCTAATGTTTTGCGCCGGGAACCAGGCGTGAGAAGAATATAAGAGAATGTGAGAATAGATATAAAAGAACGAAGCCTGTATTGAAAGATGCAGATGAATAAATTATTTTTAAAAATAAATTCAAAAACTCACCTTCCACCTGCCCAGAATGCAATTGAACTAAGGTCAGACTGAGAAATTGAAACTAGTTATAATTCGAATTTTAAGCACTGCGAGTTTCAATGTAAGGTAAACTAACTCCGAAAAAAATGAATCTAATAAAAGGAGTTTTTTAAACACGTTTTTGAATTTAGAAATATTTTTTGCTATAAGAGGGCAGTGGGATTTAAAGTAAACGAAAATTAACGGAAATGGGCAATTTTATTATCATGTCAGAACTTGAAGTTGTCTTTGGCATTAGATTTCAGGCATCCACCAAAATCTGTAAGCGAAAAAAAAATTAATCCGTAGATGAAAAACAGAAACTTTATTATTTGCCTGAGCATCGCAAAAAATTACCTTTTAATAACGCCTTCCCATTGCATTGAAAAAAGCTCTGATTTTATTTAAAAAGTTAAGGACTACAGCGAGTAAAACCTAGAAAAATGTTATTTTGAACATATGATTATAGGAAATGAAATAAATGTGATATTTTTTTAACAATAAATGCGAGTTGACACAGAGGTTTTCTGACACAGAGGTACCGCGTCTTCCTCGTGTCCTGAGAATCCAGGGTTCGAGTCCCGGTTAGGGCCTAGTTATTCTTCTGTGTGCAATTTGGGAGATGTATGACTGTACCCCTCCTGTAAAAAGGGGCTGTGCAAGCGAATGTTATGAGTGTGTAGCTTAAGTTGTTCTCTTGCCCCTAGTTGGCGCTACTTGAAACAAGAGACGCTTATTCTTCGGCTTAAAATCTGTTGTCTCAGCCGGACTTGTCCATGATAGGTGCCATAAGTAACAACAACATAAGGGCGAGACAAAGTTTTTTGGACCGTTTGCAATACTAAAGTGGCTCGTTCAATGAAACAATTAAAATGAGTAAAAATATAATTTAACTTGCACGAGCACGGGGTGCTTGGCCATTCAAGAAATTATATTCTGACATGATGCGTTGAAATATGCTTTGCAGATTACATTTAATCTTTTTTAAATACTTTTTATCGTTTCATCACCAAAATATAGGTTTATATTCAATTAAAATAGAATTATAAAATGTATTGTTCAATAAAATAAATATTTTATGCACTAAGAAGAGAAAAACACATCATGATTTTTCTCAAAACAATGTTGCAATAAAATTTAAATATCTTTGAAAATGTCTCAGGTGTCTTAAGTTTTGAAGAAATTAAATACAATTCAAGCTAAAGATTTCTATCAAACATTTAAAGGAAATAGTGCATGCATTTGAAGTTCCGATTTTTAATTAGATAGTTAAAAGTCAATTTTAGTTCAGAGAAACATAAAATTCCAATGAAAATTCAGTAAATGTGAATGAAACATTTATAAAAATTTAACATTTAGCATTTAATTGAAATTCCAAAATTATACGTAGTTTTGTTCCAAATAAGTTTTCATTAGTTAGGAAAAAAAGTAATAGAAAAAAAATTAAAAATTAAATCTCTTGAAAAAATTTAAAAATTAAAATAAAATTCCAGATATTTTTAAATGTTTTTAAAAAAATATATTTTGTTTTTAAATGTTTTCAGGAAACTTGATACATTTATATTTCAATACATAAGCATAAAAAAATTCCAACCCAATGTGAATAATTCGCAAAAGTGTTCCAATAAATCTTAATTATTAGTCCACTTAGTTATTAGTCCACTTCCACCTTAATTATTTCTACTTTTAGCCAGAGCCTTACTAATACTTTAATGTGTTATTAATAAGCCTTTAATAAGCCTTTTTTAAACCTTATTAATACTTATATAAGGGAGTAGTAATAAGGCGATATGCTGCTGCTCAACAGGATAGATCACTGCACACAGATATAAAAAAAATTGCTTTGGAAGGCGAGAATATTCAGCTCGCAGAATGTTTATTTTAATTAAAATTTCAGTCAGTTATAGAGGAATTGTAACTCTTCTTATAGCATAAATTTCATGTCGGCACCATTTAAAAAATTAAAAAAGAATTTATTTTAATGATTTAAATTTTATTGCCATAGAATGTTTTCCACAATTTTGCCAACTTTTGTGCCTGGCTTTCAACCATAGATGCCACTGGTGAAATAAAATGTTAACTATGTAAGTGGTGAAATTTTCATAAGCCAGATAACACCTTCCCGGCACGAGTAATTTCTTTTGTATAGAGGCTATGTTACTCGACTCATAGAGAGTTAAAGTCTCATAGAGAGTTTGTTTTAACGCAATTATAATATTTTTACACAAAATTTGCCAATCAATCATCAGTTCACTATCAATCAATCAATTTCAAAATGTGAATAGTTATATGTAATTAAGAGGACAAAATCTATTGAATAATATTTTTAAAATTATATATATATATATATATATATATATATATATAATTTTAAAAATATTATTCAATAGATTTTGTCCTCTTAATTACATATAACTATTCACATTTTGAAATTGATTGATTGATAGTGAACTGATGATTGATTGGCAAATTTTGTGTAAAAATATTATAATTGCGTTAAAACAAACTCTCTATGAGACTTTAACTCTCTATGAGTCGAGTAACATAGCCTCTATACAAAAGAAATTACTCGTGCCGGGAAGGTGTTATCTGGCTTATGAAAATTTCACCACTTACATAGTTAACATTTTATTTCACCAGTGGCATCTATGGTTGAAAGCCAGGCACAAAAGTTGGCAAAATTGTGGAAAACATTCTATGGCAATAAAATTTAAATCATTAAAATAAATTCTTTTTTAATTTTTTAAATGGTGCCGACATGAAATTTATGCTATAAAAAGAGTTACAATTCCTCTATAACTGACTGAAATTTTAATTAAAATAAACATTCTGCGAGCTGAATATTCTCGCCTTCCAAAGCAATTTTTTTTATATCTGTGTGCAGTGATCTATCCTGTTGAGCAGCAGCATATCGCCTTATTACTACTCCCTTATATAAGTATTAATAAGGTTTAAAAAAGGCTTATTAAAGGCTTATTAATAACACATTAAAGTATTAGTAAGGCTCTGGCTAAAAGTAGAAATAATTAAGGTGGAAGTGGACTAATAACTAAGTGGACTAATAATTAAGATTTATTGGAACACTTTTGCGAATTATTCACATTGGGTTGGAATTTTTTTATGCTTATGTATTGAAATATAAATGTATCAAGTTTCCTGAAAACATTTAAAAACAAAATATATTTTTTTAAAAACATTTAAAAATATCTGGAATTTTATTTTAATTTTTAAATTTTTCCAAGAGATTTAATTTTTAATTTTTTTCTATTACTTTTTTTCTTATTAACTAATGAAAACTTATTTGGAACAAAACTACGTATAATTTCGGAATTTCAATTAAATGCTAAATGCTAAATTTTTATAAATGTTTCATTCACATTTACTGAATTTTCATTGGAATTTTATGTTTCTCTGAACTAAAATTGACTTTTAACTATCTAATTAAAAATCGGAACTTCAAATGCATGCACTATTTCCTTTAAATGTTTGATAGAAATCTTTAGCTTGAATTGTATTTAATTTCTTCAAAACTTAAGACACCTGAGATATTTTCAAAGATATTTAAATTTTATTGCAACATTGTTTTGAGAAAAATCATGATGTGTTTTTCTCTTCTTAGCGCATAAAATATTTATTTTATTGAACAATACATTTTATAATTCTATTTTAATTGAATATAAACCTATATTTTGGTGATGAAACGATAAAAAGTATTTAAAAAAGATTAAATGAAATCTGCAACGCATATTTCAATGCATCATGTCAGAATATAATTTCTTGAATGGCCAAGCACTCCGTGCTCGTGCATGTTAAATTATATTTTCATTCATTTTAATTGTTTCATTGAACGAGCCACTTTAGTATTGCAAAAGGTAAAAAAAAACTTTGTCTTGCCCTTATGTTGTTGTTACTTATGGCACCTATCATGGACAAGTCCGGCTGAGACAACAGATTTTAAGCCGAAGAATAAGCGTCTCTTGTTTCAAGTAGCGCCAACTAGGGGCAAGAGAACAACTTAAGCTACACACTCATAACATTCGCTTGCACAGCCCCTTTTTACAGGAGGGGTACAGTCATACATCTCCCAAATAGCACACAGAAGAATAACTAGGCCCTAACCGGGACTCGAACCCTGGATTCTCAGGACACGAGGAAGACGCGGTACCTCTGTGTCAGAAAACCCACTAGCATTTATTGTTAAAAAATATCCCATTTATTTCATTTCATATAATCACATGTTCAAAATGACATTTTTCTAGGTTTTACTCGCTGTAGTCCTTAACTTTTTAAATAAAATCAGAGCTTTTTTCTATGCAATGGAAAGGCGTTATTAAAAGGTAATTTTTTGCGATGCTTAGGCAAATAATAAAGTTTCTGTTTTTCATCTACGGATTAATTTTTTTTCGCTTACAGATTTTGGTGGACGCCTAAAACCTAATGCCAAAGACAACTTCAAGTTCTGACATGATAATAAAATTGCCCATTTCCGTTAATTTTCGTTTACTTTAAATCCCACTGCCCTCTTATAGCAAAAAATATTTCTAAATTCAAAAACGTGTTTAAAAAACTCCTTTTATTAGATTCATTTTTTTCGGAGTTAGTTTACCTTACATTGAAACTCGCAGTGCTTAAAATTCGAATTATAACTAGTTTCAATTTCTCAGTCTGACCTTAGTTCAATTGCATTCTGGACAGGTGGAAGGTGAGTTTTTGAATTTATTTTTAAAAGTAATTTATTCATCTGCATCTTTCAATACAGGCTTTGTTCTTTTATATCTATTCTCAAATTCTCTTATATTCTTCTCACGCCTGGTTCCCGGCGCAAAACATTAGACACCCGAAACGCCCATTTGGTGAGCGGTTCGTACCGTGATTTTGCACCCCTTGCCCTTTATAGCAGAGACAATTGGGTTTTTAACTAGTTTCGCTTTGCCCGTGGGTGTGTCTGACAGCGAAATGCATGCTCCAACAATGTCGTGACAAGGTGGAAGCTATCGAATAAGATTAATGCTTACTTAGTTCATTGGTATGCGGGATAGAGGAACTTAGGAAGTCATTTGTGATGATTATCTGCTTTTACTGCATGTGCAGGAGGGGATTTATGTCTACTTGTATAGAGTGAATAGAATATAATGGACAGGTATAACTAAAAATCCTATCTGTTATCAAGAAATAGCGCTTGGGAGTGCATTTTACTGCAGCTTCAAAAGTTACTTCCTACATTTCATTTTTTCCGGTCCTTGAATCTCTTTATTATACTTCCAGATGCACATGAAGTCCTTGAAAAGCACACATGATAATTAGGCCTCTGAAAAAAATCCTTGACTTTTTCCCTAACCTTCTGATACACTCAAATTACTAATAAGAGCATGTATCCATCATTTTTATTGTCAAACACAAAAGAATAGCATTTACATTCCAGTTTTTTTTTTTTTCAATTAACATTCTAACTTCCATCTTCCCGATGAAGTCAAGGAAACCGCTTGGCTAATGATTGTCCGACTTTGAGCAAATGACCAACCGCTTTAAACCAGATGATCAGCAATGATCGGTAAAAGTAACCACTTACCTGAATAACATATTAAGAGTGAAAAAAGGCAAGTCATTGAACCATTTTTAACGGACTAAGAGAAACGGACATTTCTACTATCTCATAGAAAATGAGAGGTTTGCAATCATGTAGATTGCTATTGTGGTTCAGCGAGGTTAAATGACCCCCGGGCTATGGTATACTTGGACCTTTCTCTTCCTCATAGATGCCTTCAAACAGGCGAAACGAGCTCATTCATATTTCATCTTCGCGGCGCTCCCCAAATTTGATGCCTCGCGAGTCCTATCAACTTTACTCATTGGACTGTTAATCCATATAAAAAACTTCAGGAGAATATTGATTAAAATTTTTATTTCAAAGATAGAATATTGTGGAGAATGATTTTAATAGATTCGGCTATAAGGAGAAGGACTGTATTTTAATCCAACCGTTCACTAAAATGCTTACTGTCATTTCCAATGAATTTGGTTCCTTCCAAACACAGCACGAAGTTTCCATTTGGTGCTATACATATTAGGGAAAACCACCAGAAACACACATAAGACTCACTACCTCAATAATCCAACAAAACCCGACTTTATTCTCAAAACACACGTAATCACTTCACCAACAGCATCTCTTATATATCCAACATGAGTAGTGCGCAGCCAACAACTGCTGAATAGGATAGAATCTCAAAGAATAAAATTAACTAAATAACCATGAAGATTTACAAGAAAAAATACATAAGGAATTATTGAATAAATTAAGACTTAAAATAAATAAAGTAATTAATGAAGAAAGCAATTTTTTTTTGTTAAAGCAGTTCCTTGTTTCTTGGGGCACCCTCTAGCGGCAACTTTCAGAATTATGATCTTGAGAAAGCTGAACATATTGCCAAACAATCTTTAAATTCAGTACGCCTAGATTTAAAAAGCCAAACTATGAGGCTATTGGATACCCCAACGTTTCACTCACTTCCTCTAATGAAGATATTATCATCCTTAAAACTCCCGTGTAAAAATGAAGAAGGCCACATATGCTATGAATTCGCTGATATTTATTTTTATGTTAAACCTTATAGTAATTTTTTTAATCTTATTGTATTTCTTAATGTATGTGACCATATATTAATTTGTATTTGAAGCAGAAGGCAGAGTTGCGCCCAAAATCAAGGAGAAAGTTAAAATTTTCAGTTTGTTTTATTTCATCTCGAGAGACACGCATTATGTACAAGCAGCGCCGACACAAAAACACAAAAGGCAAAAGGGCATAGAGAACGAAAGTATTTTAACTGATTTTATATACCATGATATTCTCATAAATCTGACACGTGTCGAATTTTGACCGGCATTCTCCCAAGTATTGACCTTGTGTTGACCTAGACAAGAGAAACGCAGGAATCCTTTAGAAGAATATATTGTTTCAATTGGTACATGAAACGGATGGCACAGTATTTTTATAAAACTTCATATGATTTATTAAATAGAGATAGTGGAATGGAATCAGGAATTAAGGAAACATTTCAGAATGAAGTTACCACACACACACACACACACACACACACACACACACACACACACACA
>JAOUZG010030082.1:7795896-7817067 GCA_026289955.1 Argiope argentata
GAAAGTGTGTCTCTTGTTTCAAGTTGCTCCAACAAGGGCCAAAAGTACGTCTTAGCTGCTCACTCAGCACATCGGTTTGCACAGCCCCTTTCTACAGGGGTGGAGGGCTTCATACCCCTCACATATAGTACACAGAAGTACAACTATTCTCCAACCAGGACGCCCAGGTCACGAGGAAAACGTGATGTGCCGGGAAGTCTGCAGATTGTTAAAAGTTTGTGCCGGGAAGTCTGCAGATTGTTAAAAGTTTGCAAGCTTAATATTATTTTTTTTAAATCAGGCAATCACAACGAAAAACTACTATAATGGCACACACAGGAAACAATTTTTATTCATTCAATAGCCAGAAGTCCAAGGTTAACTTTTTGATTTCAAAGTATTAATTGGATTTAATATAAATAGTTTATGTGAAGGAATACTAAATAAATACATAAGAATTATTCAAAAAAATGATGCAGATAATTCTTCCAGTGATGCCCAAAAAGGATATTTTTAGAAAAAATAATAATAACAGGCATACATCCTAAACAATCCTTCTAAATGCAAGTTTCATACAATTGAAAATATACTGTTTTAATGTTATTTTTAATTCTAATTTTTTTTTTCTTTATACATTGGTTGAAATGAAATTAGATTATGCTGTGATCAATTCGAAAGATTTTCGATTTAACAGAGAAACTCTGTATGAAAATCGTTTGTCATAAATTATTGTTTAAAATAATTTGTGCTAATCACGCGCACTAAAAACGGCTGTTTATATTTGTTTATTTATTTACTCATTTATTTGTGTTAAAGATTAGTTCAGTTATTTTTTTTTTCTACAGGAACAATCTTTTTATTTTCCAAGAAATAGAATTGTTGAATTTTAAAATAAGTAATTTTGAATTTGAAGAACTTTATATCTGGTTAATGTATATGAAATGGATCGAATAGTACGTATTCACAGGACAGAAACTGATTTTGAACATTTTTTTTAATTAAGTAACATAAAGATTTATATATATAAATGAGTGTAAACAAGTATCATTTGTTATGCCTTTTATTTTTGTTGCAGTTTGAAGTATTTTTTTTCTCTTTTTCCTAAGTCGTGCAAATACTTGCCATTAGATTTATTCACAATTAAAACAATTCACAACAAACAATAAATAAATTTTTAAAAACATACTGTTATAATTGTGCTATAAAATATTTTTATTTTAATTATTTTTTATTTTGTTTTAAATATCAGTTCATCATCTAAATGTTAGAAATATTTTTCAAACGATGCCTCTAGTTTGCCTCTAATCAATTTATTGATAACTAAATAAATAAAGCATGCCAGCTTTCTGGCACAAAGGTAGCGCATCTACCTCGAGATCTGAGCGTCCCAGGTTCGAGTCCCGGTTAGGGCATGGTTGTTCTATTTATGAGGCGTGTGAATGTGTCCTCCTGTAAAAAGAGGCTGTGCAAGCAAATATGATGAGTGCGTAGCTAAGACGTACGCTTGGTCCTGTGTGCGCTAATTCAAAAACAAGAGACACTCCTTTCAGGTTAAATCTGCTGCTGTATCAGCAGGGGGATTGCCCATAGGCAAGTGCCATAAATAACAACAAACAACATAAACAAAGCCTTAAAAAAGCGTGTATTCAATGAGAGTTCACAATTGTATAACATATATGAACTCTACCATGAATGAAAAGTGAATGACAAAATTCCATCATCTAATTATGGAATAAATAAAATTATTAAAAAAAATATATAAAACTGAATTACATAAGTAGAAAATAGGAATAAATAATGCTAGTGAATCGAAACAAATGTATTCACCTTTTCAAGGGGAAACACCTAAAGAAAATTAAATTACTAGAATTAAAAAAAGAAAAAAAGACGCCAAGTCGATCGCCAAGCTTATAAGCAATTTTCTTTACGTTATTCTTTTTTGCTTGTTTCTTTCCCCTCCTTTTTAATGAGTGTACAATTTGGAGGTTGCGTCCTGAGGCATGGTGGCACCCGTATGCAGGAAAAATGCGCACTAAGAATGCTGCCCCCCCCTTCATCCTCCTCCCCAGGGTTCAGGGAGGGAAGTTGGTCATGGAGGCTTCTTAAAAAGTGAGTGAATTCTTGCGAGTAAAGGTCAGAAAGAGAGGGCGGGTGCCGATTTAAAGAAGTTATTCTTGGAGGCACGCACTGCGATGATTTAGGGGAGTGATGTCGCATTTTAAACACGTGCGGGTGGATGGAATGCGGTTTCGAATTAGAAGAAAGAAAAGCCTCCGTTCCGTTAGATGCGGAGGTTTTTCTAAAAGGAATCCCCCATGTTTTAAGAGGGGATTGGTTTACCTAACGAGGCCCACGCTTCAATCGGACTCGGGATCAAGAAGATCCAAAAGTAAAAGGGAAGATAAAGCAGAATAAAATATAGAAAAGGAAGTAAGGGTGAAGTGAAGTGTAAAAGGTTCGTAGAGTGAGTAAATCTACGAATGAACCGTGAGCTCTATTCCCCGAAATGATGCATTTCCTGCTATCTGCATTATATCTCCAGCATTTATTTATTTACTACTACTATTTTTTTTTTCATATTAAAAACACAAAGAGAAAGTATTAAGATTGGGAAAAAGAAATCCCATGTAAAGATATTTATGAATTTCTACATTTTAAACTTTTATGCCAAGAACTGCCGTTTCTCTGGCACAGAGGTGCGCGTCTTCCTCGTGTTCTGGAGGTCACAGGTTCAAATCCCAGTTCGGGCATGGTTGTTTTTTTGTGCTATCTGTGAGATGTGTGATTGGGCCCCCTGTCCTGTGCAAGCAAATGAAGTGAAGTGCAAAGGGTTCGTAGAGTGAGTAAATCTACGAATGAACCGTGAGCTCTATTCCCAAAAATGCTGCATCATTTCGTATTATTGCATTATATCTCCAGCATTTATTTATTTACTACTACTATTTTTTTCATATTAAAAATACCAAGAGAAAGTATTATGATTGGAAAAAAGAAATTCAAAGTCAAGATATTTATGAATTTCTACGTTTTAGACTTTTATGACAAAATTGCCGGCTCTCTGGCACAGAGGTAACGCGTCTTCCTCGTGTTCTGGAGGTCCCAAGTTCGAGTCCCAGTTCGGGCATGGTTGTTCTTCTGTCGTAGAATGATTTGCCACATTGAAGAAAACAGAGATTTGCTTAAATTTTAAGAACATTATCTATAAGAGTAGCTCTACAAATCCATACCTTTTTTCTGTTATTTTTGTGTTTGTACATACCATTTTTTTTATTTTTTATTATTGTTTCTGTCCTCGTCCCTAAATTTTTCTTTTGTATTTTTTACAATATTTCTCAGAAATTTGTAATCTCAAACAAACTATAAGTCTGTTTATGTGAATTAGCATAAGCCTTCAGTTTATCTCCAATAGCTAGCTTAATTTGACAAACCCACTTTCCATTTAAATTTCAAACTACTCACTGCCTCCAGCTTTCTTTAATTCAAAATTAAAATCCTTCATTATTATGAAATTCTAACCGATAATTGTGTGACGTCTAACAACAGTCACTTTCATTATATCTTCCACTTCATGCTCATTACACTGTTTAAATAACCAGGTGTTTATAGTTGCAGGGGCATGAAGCGGTGTTGTGTGTGTGTTATCTGTGAGATGTGTGACTGGTCCCCCCCTGTAAAAAGGGATTGTACAAGCAAATGTGGTGAGTGTGTAGCTAAGACTGCTGCTGTATCAGTGGATGGCTTGTCCTTAGGCAAGTGCCATAAGTCACAACAACAACATGAAAAATTTTCCCACTTTGTTCACTCATGGTCTCAGTTCTGTGGAATGAAAAGCAATGTTCATATGAAACTAAATACTCACACAGTAAAAGACCACCAACCTCAGGAAGATGAAGTGTCAGTAAGAGGTAGTGGTAAATTGTTGTCTGTTCGGGAAAACTATTTGCCATTGACCATTCACCTTCCTGAACGCTTCATCTTCCTGAGGTAGGCATGCTATCAATAGCGCTCAATAGTTCGTCTCTTTTAAAAATGCTTAACTGCTAGGTTTTCTAATATTTGTACTTAACTTATATTTACTCGTAAGCATTTGTTGAAAAATTTGTCTTTACAGATTACAGGACATATTTCACAGATGCATTACTTGGATGTTTTACACACATTCATAACCTAGACGAATCTCATTAAACTGGCAATTTCAAATGAAAAAGCACATTTGGAGCAATGTCTCGCAGCAAATATGATAACTCGAACAGGGAACAAGTTATCCAAATAAAGACGCAATGAGTTCAGATTTCCATCAAATTTTGTCAAATTCTGTTGATAAAAATTCTAACTAGCCGTCTCTTTAAGGTCAATTGAACATGGTAATTCGAATATGTGAAGACATAGATAAATTCATTAAAAAATGTCTCATCATAAAGAAAATGTATCCCAAGTAATTTTGTCTCTATAGATTTTTGAACCAAATCGTTAACGAGTTATATGTCTGTAGTTGTGATTTCTGTCATGGCAAGAATTCAAAAACGCCATAACTAAATAATTTATTGTTTGATGGGAATAAAGATCTTTAATGAAAATTGGATTATCTTTTATGAAAATAATAACGAGGCATATTCTATAAAAATACAAAGATAGCGAGTAGGATCATTCCTTTTAGTATACAAAAGTTCTATGATTTCTAGGCATTTTTCTAAAACCTTCTTGCTTACAAATGATAAATAAATAAATTTTAAAAAACTAATAATATTAGAATACCTTTTTGTTATGCTAATTACTCAATATCTCCATCTCCCGGGAAGGGCCCCTCGTGAGTGAGGATGAGATGCTTCCGGTACAGTGGTTGGATCTCGCCACCCTGGAGGGTAAATAATAAGGGAGGGGGTAGGTTCCACCCATCTGTAACGAGACGTACTTCCTACTGGAAGGATCGTAACATAGCCGGTGATGATTATTGGGAGTAAACCACAGTTCCCATCAGTGTTGTTCTTGTGGCTGTCTGATTCTTCAGCTTTATGGTTTAAATCCATGTACATTCTTGGTGTGTCGAAGAGCCTAATATAACTACCCAATTTCTTTAATCTTGGATCTTTAATATATAGTGATATTCTATAAATTTTTATTTTTAATGCAGTTGAGAACCTATTATCGAAAGGATGGGGTAAAATAAATCTTCATACTGGGATTGTTCCACTACTGATAATCCGGAAGGCCTACAATCGAAGGAGATGATTGATTGCCTCTAGTCGGAAAATTAATAGGATAATTCTGTGGCCTAATATTTCATAGGGTTGCTTCATTGAAACTTACATTGACGTCAGCATGATTTTAGATAGAATGGAATAAAATTTTTCAAATATCATAATCTTTTATGCTTATTCTACTAATAAAAAAGACTCAAATGTCTTTTGCGTGATTCTATACGGTTTATTATTTGTTTCTTCTGTGCACATGCATTTAATCACTGGCTTTTCAGTTTAATTTAATAATTCTAATTTGATTAATTCAGATTTTTTCATTCGGTTTTTTTTAACTAAAAATAACTCGGCAAGTATAGAAACCTATGTAAAAAGTTTTTACAAATTATTCAAAAAATTTCAGCGAGAATTTCTAATCTGCATCTTATTGTAATGAATTTTTATATGATGAAAACTTATAATTCTTTGATGAAAATAATAAGACGAAGAAAGGATTTATATAACCAAAGCGCATAGCAATTTTTAAATGAAATAATCTTATTTACTCATTTTTACTATGAGCACTACTTTATGGATTCAAGATACTACAATGGCTGGCGTCCTGGCTTAGCGATACCTCGTCTTAATAGGGATCTGGGCATCTGCGATACTAGTCCCGGTTCGGGTATGGTTCTTCTGTGTTCTATCTGTAAGGTGTGTGTATGTGCTCCTCTGTAAAAAGGGGCTGTGCAAGAGAACGTGATGAGTGAGTAGCAAAAGTCGTACTCTTGACCCCAGTTGGTGATACTACAAAGCAAGAGACGCTGATTATGCTTAAATTGCTGACTGCCTCAGCGAGCTTGTCCATGGCAAGTGCCCTAAGAAACAACAATTAGATATTGCCTTAGCCTATCTATTGTAAAAGATACTGCAAAATTATATCGAAATAACGAGTTCAATGTGCGATAATACAAAATATCTGTTGTATGTAAGTAGTAGATGTATAATAAACCTAACGAAATTAAAGCACCTTTTGATAGGGTGGGGGCGATGTCCACTAGTCAATGGGTTTCGTTTTCTGTACATTTCTGAAACTTGTCCCAAAATAATGTTGATGTAATTTTAAAATGCGAAATTAATGGGACTAAACAAATAGAAAACATCTCCCGTTATGTCCTAATTAGGAATGAATCTTGCTTATTTTAAATAAACCGTTGAAGGAAATAACATCTCTAGACCTAATGTGAATTCGCACATAGAGTATATCATGAATTCTGTCAAATTTTGTTTGTTAGTTATTCATCAGAAATCAGACATTTAAGTTCACGACTGAATAGAAGAATTTAAATTTCATTATAAAATATCATTAAAGGAATTTATTTTTTAGGGCTTTGAATCATGTCATTAAAGTCTACGAGCCCTTTTCTCCAACAAAAAGGATTTCATTTATAGAATTAAATAGCCATATATGTTAAAAATTATATCAATAGGATCCATATTCTCTTATTTCTTTTCGAACGATGAAACGAAAAAAAAAATTCTCATAATCTGACTTGAGTGAAATTTACAAATAGCTGGAATTTTTTAAAGTTTTAAAAATTTAAAGTGCATTTCAATATTATTTTTACTTGTATATTAACTAAGAATGAACCTAGACAAGTTAACTAAAAAATAAACAAAATCAATCATCAGCAAATGTGAAGAACATCTAAAACCGATTTGAATCCAATTAATGAAGACAAATTCACCAGATTTAATAAGTCTAAAACAATACTAACAAAAAAAACATTTGGAAGGATGATTTAGAAAAACACATAAAATTTTAAAAAATGATTTTTAATTTTTGATTTCTGATATTAAATTCACCTATTGGTAGAAAAAAATTGCAAATAATTAAGATTTATATTCAGTATCAAAGTGTTATTTCATTTTTATTCTGTTTATTTTTAAATTGAAAAAATTCGACGATTATTCTCAAGTCTGTAGATATAAAAAGCTTTGAAAATATTGTTTTACAAACCATTAATTTGATGGCAAATCTGATAATAAATATAAATAACAAAACTGCTAAAAAGTAATTAATATATTTACAAGCATAATTTTGCTCTCAAGATTATGCTTGTAATTAATTGCAGTTTTAGTTCAGCAGTTTGAATCTTTTAAAGATTTTTTAAGTAATTTATTAATTCATTTCAATAAAAATTAAAAGTTTTGCATTAGTTTGAAATATAAAATTGAACTTAGGTAGAGGTAATACATTAACTTGGCTAATGAAAAAGAACCATAAATTTTACTAAGAAAACAAGCCAAAATTCAATTCTTATTTCTTTTTTCAATAAAATACATAAATGTAGGTTGATAGTTTTTTTTTATTTGCAACTTTCTAAAAGATGTGATTAATTTATCTTTTTCTGGAACACATTAATTCGTTTCTCTAAATCTCAGTAAATATATCCTTTCATGGCGATATAAAAAATCTCTATTAAACTTAATGATTTGCTAACATTAATTTAGAATATGATTTAGAAATACACAGCATTCCTTTTCCCCCTCCCCACTCGAACAATAAAAAGTTCGTGTTTCAATGCTGAGATTTTAGGACAGGTGCTGCCATCTATAAGGCAATTTAGGAAATGAAAAGAGAAGTTTGATTTGTGCTGCCATCTTTTGAAATTTATATGAAGCATTAAAAAGGAGATTTCTAGAAAATAGTTTATTATATTTTGAAAGCCGTTTTTAACCATTCAAACAGATCACTTTATTTTATAATGATTAAAAAATATTATACAGCGAAAAGTTAATGAAATACAAAACAAGATTAATATAAATTCATATCATTATGCGAAGCATTTTTTATAAACAACTTAATTTTTACTCTTTAAAGAGAGTAACCCTTTCGTTTAACATAAAAGGAAAATAAATAACATAAACAAATTTTTTGTTGTCTCGTTTTTTTCACATAAATTCCATAAATAAATAACAAATTTTAAAATGCTACAGGAAAATTTTAAAATGTTACAGTAAGGAAGATTTATATATTTTCAAGTAATTTGAAAATTAATTTTAAAAAAACTTTTAATAAATTTTAAGCTTTGTTGTCAACTGCTGTTTCATTTCTGAATTATAAAAAATTTCTAATGCATAATAAAAGTACGATAAGATCCATTATTAAGATAACCAGTTTTGTTTCTAATGGACTTACTTATAGAATATATTATATAAATATTGTCCATTAATAAAAGATATATATGATTCCAAATCGCGATTTTGACTAGTAAAAAAATGACTGAAATTTTTGAAAGGGTTAAAATGCTATTTTTATTCGTATTTGTATTAATATTTAATTCAATAAACTTTCAACATTTAATTGTTTTTCTAATTTTTTTCCTTTTTTTTATAGAAATTATTTGACTTGGATTAAACTAAAGCTCCATGAGTTCAACGAAAATGTATTTTAGTATATACAAGGAGCTCAAAAATTGTCTTCATTTATTGTCATTGTTGTTTCAACTTATTGTCAAATGTTTGCTTTATTTATATATTATTTTTAATACATGCAAAATACTCTATTAGACTTTATAATAACATTATGTATCTCAAAAAAGTTTCCATGCATTTCTCTTTGTTACTCTGAGAATATCAATCTCATGAAGTGTTGTTGAACATCTTTTAAGGAACACTGACGTTATATCTATCATCTTAGCTATCAGGTGTAAACATCACGATACCTGTTGGGAAAAAATATTTACCAATATTTAATTTAAAATTTTAATTTCAGCTCTCAAATAGAAGTTTATGAAACTATGACACAAGTAAGAAAGATTACACAGTTTATCATCAAACGACATAGGCATTTGTCAAAGGAACTTTATCTTTTGTTAATTATTATGCTGCTATTTAAAATATTCACAGATTTGAAAAAAATTCTGATTTTTTTTAGTCTATTTTACTGTTTTTAAGCTGAACCATCTTGTACTTACTTTTATATCGGCTCTAGTCTGACACTTTTATGCATTGTGTATTATATTTTATCTAAACCATGGGCAAGTTATGATGCAGCATAAATAAAAATGCCGATTTTATTGATTTTCCCCTCGCTAACTTCACATTTATTCACTCTCTCACTTTTGATATTTCCAAAAATACATTCTAAACATATATTCTAAACAACAAAGTGCATGTGAATTCAGAGGTCATGGTGTTATCTACCTATTTTGAACTATCTCCCAGGAAATAATTAGACCAGGAACTAACAAACTATAAAATTCTAGTATAGGGGCACTTTATTTCTACTTTTTATAGAGGAATTGGCCTATATCAGTGTTTAAATGCTTTTAGAGCAATAATAATCGATTTTTCGAAATGAATCGTGTTTTTCCCTTTATAAGTGTTGCTGTGTAAAAAATTCATGCTTTATGCATTGCTTACATTTATAGACCTTCTACCACTATTTATTCAAATATTTAAAAACTTTAAAAACCAAATATTGTAGTGATAAAAATGTAAAATAATTCTTTTTAGTGGCTGGTTTATGCTAATGTTGTGAATCAGAAAAGAATTTTACCCTTACTCTTAAAGATTTTGCTCGACTCCTTCATTTTCAATGCATTTTGGAAAGCAATGACCTAAGAAGTTCTGTACACTTCTATGGAGCTCACAGCACTTGCAATGAGCATACAGGATTTCCATAGAGTGAACTTATTTCTTTTTCTTACAGAACTTCCATTGTATTAAAAATCAGCTTCAGAAGCAGGTCTTGCTAATATACATTGATACAAAAATACATATCACATCCTTAGAAAGGTTGAAAGTTTACCAAATTCTTTAGAACGGCAAAAGAAATTCAAAAAATTAAGAACAAAAATTAACGATTTAAAACTATACTAAAAATCCATTTCATAAATTCATTTCTTTTATTTAAAATTGTCTGTTATAAAAAGAATAATTTTGAAACTTTAAGGTATTCAACACGTATTTTACAATCATTTTATGTTTGGTTTATATATGCATTTGAACTATATTATAGCCCTGATAAACTATAAGGCGGATAAAATACATTATTTGCTTTATTTCTTTTTAACATGAAGCCTTTTTGCCACAAAAAATGCTACAACTATGTATTTGTAATAAATTGCTTAGTTTACATATTAAAAAATATATGTTGAATATTCTGTGCAAATATAAACCAATTGAATTACTGTGAGTGTATGTATATATATATATATATATATATATATATATATATATATATATACACTAAAAGTTATATATTATGGGATGTATGTTATCTATTTATATTGTTACTACGATATTTGTGCTATTTCTTTATACCAATACTTTTAATACAATATATGGAGAGCGTTGTCGTTATTTTGAATGTATCTACAAAAGAAATAACATTCAAAATTTAAGCAAGTATAAAATTTTAAAAATGCTGTTATTTTTAATCCATGCTAATTTTGATGATGATGTGTCCACTCTTTACCACGGGAAGAGGGGGGGGTGCAGTAGCTTCTGAGGGCATGGACCCCTGAGCACGCGAGGATAGAAGTCTGACATTACATATGGGGATGACACACACATCTACACGCTTGCACAGCCCCTTTTTACAGGGGGGCACATTCATACCCCTCAAAGATAGCACATAGAAGAACAACAACGCCCGAACCGGGACTTGAACGTGGGATTCACAGAACACGAGGAAGACGCGCTACCTCTGTGCCAGAAAGCCGACCTGCGCTAACTTTATCGAGAATATTTATAATTA
The DNA here is from genome assembly GCA_026289955.1 of Argiope argentata. NCBI lineage: Eukaryota > Metazoa > Arthropoda > Arachnida > Araneae > Araneidae > Argiope > Argiope argentata. The sequence continues at coordinate 7,806,817 of JAOUZG010030082.1, forward strand.
ATATACTCACCAAGATCTACTGTAGTCTTTTCAAAAATAGCAGTACTGCAGTTCTATACTAACTAATGCTTTAAAGTATTAAAATCACTGGACACTTACTATGTTTGAACTTATGATGCTGAAATTAATATCGAAATCAATTAATTCTTAATAATAAGTGCAATTTTTTGTTCTGTGAAATAAGCGCAGAACAAAATAATCATATTAATCCAGCGTCTTATTTGATTAATCCTATAGTAAATGTATAAACCTTCATAAACTATCTAAAGAACTGAACAGCGCAAATCAATGTTGGCCTAGTTCTTAAAAGGGAACACAAAGTATTGGACAAATATAAACCCAAATAATCATGCTTCTTATTTTGTTGATTAAACTGATCGGCTAGATTAATATTCCGCTTAAAAACTAAACAAAGGTTGTAACTTATTTGTAAATTTTAGACAAAATAAATTCCCTAGGCCTATTGTATCACTGGGAAACAAAGGTTTTGAGAATAAGACTTATTAATTGGGTATTTCTTAAAGAATTTTATGTTGCATCAGAAAAACAATATTTGGCTTATAACCAATTTTGAAAATATTTAGATTTTATTATAAAAAATGTGTTGTTAGATAGAAAAATAACATTGATACACTGTTATCTTTCTACTTGCAAAATGTGGTCAATAATAGTCAAATGTAGTCAATAATATTTTAATATGTTCCAAAATATCAATCCGCTTTTTTGTCACAAGAGTGATAAAAAATATAATTTTTTTATCATTCACTTGTGAATGGATTTTCATTCGGATAATTTACCAGTGTTTCGAAAATCATTTATTGATTTGTACCCATTACAATTACAAATTTTGTTATACGCAGGTGATTTTCAACTTCTAGCTGCAAAATTTTTGTTAATGATTAATATGAGAAGTACTTTGATTTTTCTAGATGTTAATGGCAGTAAGCTGTAAATAATAAACAAATATATTCGTGAAAATATATAACAGTAAGATGAAAGTGAAGCAAAATATTTATTTTTCATGAAAATGTTTATATTTATGCACAAATTTTAGATTTATATTATAACTTATAAATCGAAATTTATTTATAATATATTTTATTCTGTATAATTTTTTGTTTAAGTTAATTTTATTTAAATTAATCCTTTCTTTTAGTGTTTTTATATTATATTATTCTTATTTATTTTCTCTTTGAGTTTCTATTCAATTATCAGTTTTCTAATTAAATGGGATAGTTAAATTTCAAAAGAAATTTTAGTCTAAACAATATCGAATTAAACTTAAGAACAAATAACATTCATTCAATCGGTATGTGACACGTATCCTCAACAATTCGCCAAATTTCTTTTCCAGTTTTTCAGTGTGTAACTAACTTTTTCAATTAAAACTTTCAATCTTAAATCCTAAACTTAACCATATAATATTGAAACACATAGTAAAAGTAGTAAACATTTTATATATCTCCCCGAATTTTAAAAATATTTGCTGAATCTCAACTATTTGAACAAATTAAAAAAAATGTGACGAAATCTCATCATTTGTTAAAAGTTGAGATTTATACATTAATACAATGTATAAAGATTTATACATTACAGTGTATAAGGATTTATGCATTAAAACTATAACAGTTTGAAAATTTAAAATTTGCCCGTTGACTCTGATATTTCCATTGACTGATTCGTTAAACTTTTATTCTTTTTCATCTCTACATGAAGCTTTTAGAAAATTTTCTTTTTATAAATTCATTGTAGTGTTTTTAATATTATCATTGTTATTGAGTGTATTTTTTCTATCTGATATCTTTTGTACAGGATTATAATTATTTTATTTTTTGCGCATTATATTTAATATCATATATTTCTATTTATTAACTATTCTTATTTTAAATATTTTTTTTATATGTAAAACGATATGCTCTTAGTCTTTTATCACAAATATCATTTGTATTTTCATTTCTGAATATATTATTATTAATGCTTTCATGTTATTATTTTTTGCGCTTATCTCCATAATTATTATTACTTTTTTTTCTATGTTTCTACATTTTATTATTAATTATTTTCTATTTAAAATGGGGGTGTTATCTGAAATTCTAATGTATAAAGTCTTATTTTCCGTTATGTAATTTAAGCCAACTTGAAACTTAAAAACTTCCTTATAAAAGCATAGTTTGATTTAATACATATATAAAAACTTCCTTCACTAATAAAATTAATTTGTAGTATGGATTTTTATTTTTATCCAAGAAGTATAATTAATTTCGAAAAATAAGACATTTATTCTCGCAAAAATAATTCATATGTAATACATGATTCGAAAAATAATTATAAGAAATATCATATACAATCATAATCTACTTAAATAAAACTCACACATACAAATTTCATACAATTCGATATAAAATAAATAATCTATAAACATCTCTCATAATATGCATAGATTGTAGAATGATATCAAAAATTGCAACATATATTTCACAGAATTTTTTTTAAAAAAATAGAATAATATGCAAAATTTGTTATTAAAGTATAGAAGTTGTTATAGAAATATTTTATTTAATTGAAAATGATTTATTAAAATATTAAACGATAGAAATAATAAAATTTTATTTAGTAATTATCACCAACTTTTTTGGAATCAAGTATTGTATAAAAAATAAATGTATGAAACATCCTCCCTAAAAGAACGAACTTTTTAAAAACATTTATTTTCTTTAAAATTGCCCTTTATTTGTATTAATTTTATTTTAATTTAAAATTCATTTTAATTTTCATAGAAAAAATTTTATCTTTTTATTTTTGCTTTAGATTATCATTTCATTAACTTACATATTTTGGTCCCTAATTAAAAAACACATGGGAATAAAATGATTTATAAATGAAATAAATTATATTTTAACGTTAAATTAACAAGCTATTATTCCATAATAATAAAGCATATTCGCTAATTTATTTCAATATAATATAAACAGCACAACATAATAAACAAATATATTTATTCAGCATTAATTAATTATTAAACAATAATTCAAAATATAAAATTTTACTATTTTACTATTTACCCTTTTTCATTAAAATATATTATAGGAAACTCTAAGAGATTTTTACATTCTTGTTTAATTTGGGTATTAGTTAGCTGTTATAAAAAATTTTTTACGCTTTAAGTTTGCATTTTTTTCTTTGTTTTGTTAGGATTCAAATCATTTTGCTATTTGAATTGGGCTGTTAAGTTGGCAATTAAATGAAATAAAGGATCCATGTCTAGCAAATTAGGACTGACAAGATATAAGATATAAATTTCCAACTATCTTTTTAATCAAATATTTCTAACATTTCATATAATTTTTTTCTGATTAATTTCAGAATCTGTAACTGAATTTACATATTATTGTTAGCGAAAATGAATAATTTGGTGCTCATAGGTAATTTGTAAAAAAAAATTGAATTTCCCGAGCAAAAAAAAATATTCTGCTTCATTATTGTTTTTTTCTATTTTATATATTATATAAATAACTTTTTTTCAAAAAAAGGTAAATTTATAACATTTTTTAAGTACAATTAGAATTGAACTTACGGGTTACTTGCAAATTATTTGATTCCAAAAGGAGTATGATTATTTCTTATTAGTTGTCTACAACTTTTGTAGCCATCTTCCATATTTTTTATAAGTTAAACAGTTTTTGATGATTTATATAAATATCCTATGTTACAACAATGATAGTTTCAAATGATTTAATTTTAAACAATTTATCATTTCTCATATGTTTTAGCAATTGTGATTGAATGCAATTTTAAAGTTCTTAATACATACAAAATACAGTATAATACAGTGCATGAAATATATTTTACATAAGGCACAATATAATCCCTGTTTTAAAAAAATTGAGTTTACAATGAATGAGAGTGATCTACTGTAATATAAAATAATATTATAAAATTCTAAATTAAAATTATTCTAATTGTATAATCACGCACAAGAGGTAGTTACTTTTAATAAGAAGTTCTATTTCATGTAACAATAAAATATAATATTTCAGAAACACATAGATTTTAAGTTACATCATTTTTTATATAAAAAAACACAATATGTTGTAGATGATATACAATACATTCTTTTTAAATTAGGGTAAAAATTGAGTATATACTTTAATTCAGAATCCAAAATTACTTTTAGAAATCTCAGAAATTAATACAGCTTAAAAAAGCATATTATAAATTTCACTGTCATTATATTATTACAAATTTCATAGTCTTTATAATATTATATTAGTTTATTGCTTTTTTGCTTACATAGATAACAAGTTGTTTTAACTAAGAAAAAAGACCATTTTTTTTCTACCCATGATAAATTTTGGAAGAGAAGAGAAATTTAACAAAACAAACCCTCTAATTTGTTATATAAAATAAATTGATTTGTTTATTAACTTTTATTAATTACTTATAAAAAATTAGACGTACAAATAAATTTGGGGCTAAATATCTCAAAATTTTTAAAAGGGTTTACGCCAACTTCCTTTCAGCCTTAGTTGTTAACGCAATTCTATTTCAAAACGATGATAAATTATTGAAAATTGTTTCAATTCTTAGATCTACAATAGATATCGAGATATTATTGAATACATTTTCGTGGTTCCAAAATCATGAAGATATATGCTATTAGGGTTTTCTAAGAGTTCATGGATTTTTTGGCATATATACATATATCATGCATATTAGCTTTATATATTTATTGGCATATATCAGGGCTTTAAAAAACATTAAAAAATATTGGAAAGGAAATTTGACAAAACACACATAATTTCTTTCAGAATTAAAAAAAAAATGTAATGATCAGTCATCGGAATTAGTTCGTCCTGTTTTCAAAGATTTTTATGATTTTAATATACGTTATTTAGTAATAATTCGGATATCAACAATAGGAAAAATTGAAAACTAAACCGAACTCTTCCGATCGAACTGCATAAGACTCTTGATGAGTTTTTATAAACAAAACTTGGCACTTTTAGGTTAGAAGGACGCCAGCGAAAAATCGCCAAATAATGTAGAACTCTGCCAAATTTCTTTAGTGATTTTTCGCAGGGGCCAGGCTATCGGAAAAGTATCCAAAATTTAATTCGGATCTGCATTATAGGAATACAAATACATTACAATTTCGGACTAGCTTTTACTAAATAAGAAAATAATTTAAAATTATACAATTAACTTAGTGTGCAGAGGACAAATTAAGAACTCGTAACCGTTAATTAAAGTTCTTGTAATTAAAAAAAATACATTTTATAACAACTATGAAACTTACTTCAGATGAAAATTTAAAATGTCTACACGTCATGTTTTAAATATTCAGCAAAACTTATCCCCCCCCCCTTTGCTATATACTAAAACTGAAATTGAAACTTCTGTAATTTACATGTGCATTAATTATTAAAATATTTGTGCTTTGTATTACCATAAATAATGTGAAGTGAAATAAAAAGGGTGCATCTCTCTAGGGTGAATTTTGATAAATATTACCAAGCAGTAATAAATATGGTAATAATAAATAAATATTGTTAATCATGTGTGCTAATGCTCAGCAATCAATATATTAGAAAAAAATATTATCATTCAATAATAGAGAAGTTATTAACATATTCATAAATATTTCCAAGCAGCAATTAGCATTTACATTTGTAACACGCTTCCTGGAAAGTTTTCAGAGTATATCTGTTCAAGAACAACGCTTATATTCAACTTATTTAAACCACGTTTTGATTAATAAGTACATGATAAATAAAAAAATATCAGCAATAAACAGTTAATCATTAAGTTGTAAACTTTTGTCTGAATAACAATTTAAAATAAAACAAATACAGACTCCCTTACTTTAATTTTTCTGAAAATACTCGTGAAGAACTTTTTATTCTTCTATTTATTAAAAATAAAATTTAAACATCAAATGAATGAATTAAATACCAAAAGTTCAATCAAAAGTTTTGAATGTTTTAATTTAATTTTAAAATCAAATTATTTTCCCATTGGAACATTGCTGCATCAAACTTATTTTGATTTAATTTTAAATTACTGAAAATGTTTGATATGATTTTTAAAATATCTCCAATATCTGTCAATAAATACAGGGAATGATTTTTTTTAAAAGAATATATTTTAAAAACTTATTGATGTAGTTTCAAGACAGAAAGACATCAGTATAAGGCACTCAGTTTTCACATTAACGTGAATTTTACACGTTATAATAATAATCAATAATTTTGCATTTTAGCCTGAATTAAATGCATTTGCTTTGAAAATATTCAGCAGCACAACTACTAATGTATATATAAATATATTAATGAATACTCATTCAAAGATTATTTTTAAAAATCTTTGACGTCAACCGGATTATAATTTTTTTTCTGCCATCTGACTTTAACGAGCAAAAACTTAATAGATATTTGCACAATAGTACAATGATCTCTGTTGTCAACTTTCACACTTATATTTCCTTTGTTAATTAACTGTTCAACCACGAATGTGATTATAAGGCAACTTTCCCTCAAGTTACTTTTATATAGTTCACAAGAGATCCGTGTTTGAATTGTCTTTGAGGTAATCAGAGGTAATCGAGATATCTTCCTTCTTCAGCGTCCTCTCCAAGTCCGGAAGGCATTCGTCTTCGTGCAGTGCAATGTGTTGCTGGTCGAGGTGCGTTGCTGTGACTTGGAACTCCTTACATCCAGCTTTCCAGGAAAGCCTACTAATTCGACAGAATTTTCACGGATCGTAAAAAAACGAAAGAGCATCTGAAAAATAAAAAAACAGATGTTAACTTCTACTATTTTTAATTTTGTTATTGCCAGATATTGCAACGACTCAGTCAATGTAAATTTGTAGCATGAAAATGAAAACACAATGTATTTGTGCATAATACCATTGCAACGACTCAGTCAATGTAATTTTGTAGCATGTAAATGAAAACACAATTTTGTTGTGTTGTTGTGTCAAATGGCACCTGTCATGGACAAGCCCGCTGCTGAACTCAGCAGCAGATTTAAGCCGAATGAAGCGCCTCCTGTATTTGAGTAGCACCAACTAGGGCCAAGAGTACGACTTTGCTACATACTCACCACATTCGCTTGCACAACCCCTTTTTACAAGGGGGCACATTCACACATCTCACAGATAGCACACAGAAGAACAACCATGCCCGAACCGGGACTCGAACCCGGGACTTCCAGAACAGGAGGAAGACGCGCTACCTCTGTGCCAGCAAGCTGGCAAACACAATGTATTTGCGCCTAATAACATTGCAACGACTCAGTCAATGTAAATTTGTAGCATGTAAAGGAAATTAGTAACATGCAAATGAAAACCCAATGTATTTGAGCATAATACCACTGCAACGACTGAATCAATGTAAATTTGTAGCATGTAAAGGAAATTTGTAGCATCCGAATGAAAACACAATGTGTTAACGCATAATGCCATTGCAAAGACTCAGTCAATGTAACTTTGGAGCATTTAAAGGTAATATGTAGCATGCAAATAAAAACACAATGTATTTGAGATTAATACCATTGCAACCACTCAGTCAATGTAAATTTGCAGCATGTAAAGGAAATTTGCAGCATGCAAATGAAAACACAATGTTTTTGACATGCCATTGAGCCATCTGTTGGCAAAAAGAGTTTGTTATAAAACAGTGTTGAGCAGCGAGCAGCTGAGAAATGATGTGTGTATCATCGACTCTCACCAATTGAATTTTTGTGAATTAAAAGTGAATTACATTCCACTTGATTATGCTTTATTTATTGAGTTTGATTTCTTTTTATGACTATCGACGTTACACAAATTGGTGGCATAACAAGTTGGTATGAATTATATGATATTAAATGGGTTGGAGCCTTCAAAAATGCATAATTGTCATGCCTATAACACTCACTTAACTATTAGAAGGTGAAGTACAAAGGAAGGCACTTTTGCATGAGAGAAGGGGGGAAGGGAATGCCGATTAGTGTGTTATAAAAACTCAAGCTGGAACTCCGGGAAAGGAGTTTTAAGTTTGCATTTAACAATATAAATGGTCATTTATTTCATAAAATGCAATGCATTTTGTGTTGTCATACATGTCATCACTACATAAGTTATGACATTAATTATCATTAATTACCTAAAATTATCTGTCGTCAATTTAAAATATATTTCATTTTTCATTCTTTTTCAGCGCATTTTAACACTGTTGACTGTTTGAATGGGTTTTATAATCTTGAAGACTAATGAACTGTGGGGTTCTTGCATTTTGTATGTCCTGTCAATCACAGTTATGTCAGTCAATACTGCTTCTTTCAATAATGACGGGATAACTTTGAGGAGATTTTCTCAAGCCGGTTTCCGGGTTTAAGCGTAGTGCGTCTTTCCCGTGATCTGGGTGTCTGTGGTTCGAGTCCTGGCTCTGGTATTAATGGTCTTCTTAATTCTATCTGTGGTGTGGGCAAATATTCGAATGTGACGCATGAAGTAGCCAAGTTATGCTCTTGGCCTTAGTTTGTAGCTACTTGAAAAAAGAGGCGCTCACTCGGCTAAAATTGCTGACAGATCTGTCAGCGGATTTCTGAAGTGCCATAAGTAACTTGGTTGATAATCATTTTGAAGAATAGTTTTTTTTAATTGCTCCCACATTTTTGTATTTGAAAGATTTTATTTATTTCGTGAAGTCTTCCAGAGTTTCTATGTTAAAGAGAAGATTTTAAAAATTATTTCTCAGTAAAAAAGTGAACTTTACTAATATAGCTATATTAAATATTTGAGATTAAGAGTGAGAATATAAATTATTTTGACTTTATGCCCATATTTCAATAATTTTGAAATATAATGTAAAAATATAAATTGCTTTGAATTTATAACCATATTTCAATAAATAAATAATTTCAATTAAAAATTGGGGAGATAATAATTAAATATATAAATATTGCGGAGATTATGATTTTCAATAAATAAATAAATAAATTATTCCCATATTTTACCTAGGAGAAGGAAGAGAAATCTAAGAGGTCTGCGTCAGGACTGAGACTGGTTTGGGGAGAGGACCCAGCTGATCCTGGTGACCAGCTGCCCATTGCCTCCTCCCAGCTGCCCACATGGGCCCACCTAGCGTTGTCAGCGGGATGACTGGATTGGCTGGAGGACTGCTGACTCGAGTAGTCGGGCGTCGGATCCAGCAGGTATTGCAGCTGCTTGATGTACTCGATGGCCGAGCGGAGTGTCTCCATCTTACTCAGCTGCAAAGAAAAAAGCATTGAATATTTTAAAAAGAGGTGAATTTAAATTAGAATTTTTAAAAGAGGTTTAAGTAGTGCGTGCGTGCGTGCGTGCGTGTGTGTGTGTGTGTGTGTGTGTGTGTGTGTGTGTGTGTGTGTGTGAAAGTAAAACAAAAAGCAATGAGAAAAGGGGGGAGGAATATAAAATAAAATAAGAATCCGGCCTGAAGACTTTCTCAAAGGTCACCCTCCGGCAGGCATTCCAACAAGATTATTGATTATTAATATTATTTCTTTGATTTGAGCATTGGATGGCATTTTTTCCTTATTTAAACCTCTACTAATGATAAAGAAGAATTGTTAATAAAGAAGAACACACTTGTGCGTGTGTGTTAAACGACGCTTTGCTGGATAAACTGTTTGACACAAAGCTACAGAACTAAAGTAAATTTGAATTTTTTTCTGAGATTTCAATTATAGTTTTAACTGTTTAAAAAAATAAAAATATGTTAATGTTTTGTTATGATAACTGCCAAGAAAATTATAGTTAAAAAATAATTTTTACATCATTGCAAATTTTTTTTAAAAAAAATTTCATTAGTATAGTGTGTGCATTACTTTTCCTAATTTTGACAACTATTTGATTTTTTAAAAAATATTTGTTTGAATATTATATTATAATTTAAAACATAAGACTAAAGTTATATATTATAAAACACTTCTAATTGTTTTTGCAAAATTCAAACGTATACATTGTGTAATCAATTGGCCATTTTTGCTATTTAAAACTAGGAATTAAAGATTATGTCTGTTTTCTGGATGATGTAAAGAGAAATAATGAAGTGTAATTAGAACATGGATATTCTGATTTATGGTTAACGGACACCATAAACTTGATGTTATTAGAAGGGTTTATATACACTGTAAAAGTGATAAAGGAATAAAGCAATAAATAAACAAACAAAGCAAGGTAACAAAATAACAGGGAATAAATAAACAAACAAAACAAGTTAACAAA
>JAOUZG010030082.1:7851318-7868349 GCA_026289955.1 Argiope argentata
GGGTTAGAGTAAGTAATAATAAAAATTGGAGTGCTTTCGAACAAATTAGGAGCTCCTAAAACATTTTTCATTAGCGTTATTTATCACTAATATTATATTATATTAAGCCCCCAAATCATAAATAAATTAATAAAATGCTTTATATTTTAGTGCGTCATCTCCTCTAGAGTTGCTCTTAATGCCTGTAAAATTTTAAATGTCTTTCAACAATTTTCACTTTGGCTGTTTGAAAATTTACAGGCATTAAGAGTAACACCATAGGAGATGACAAACAAAATTTTAAAGCATTGCATTAATTTATTTATGATGTGGGTGGGTTAATATAATATAATATTAGCGATAAATAACATTAATGAAAAATGTTCCAGTTGCTCTAAATTTGTTCGAAAACTCTCCAGTTTTTATTATTACTTACTCTAACCCTTTTGAAACAAAAGTTGGGATTAATCCTGAATTTTGAGTCCGAAATATCAAAATTAACCAATACAATAACTTAAAACTACTCATTTTTTAAAAAAAGTTTAAATAGTTTTGAGTAATTACATTGTTTAATTTTGATATTTCGTATTCAAGTCCAAGATTAATTCCGACTTTTGTTTCAAAAGGGTTAGAAATAATAATAATAATAATTGGAGCTTTTCCGAAAGAATTTAAAAAGCCTGGAAAATTTTTCCTTTACTTTATTTATCATTAATATTATATTATATTAAACCCTCTAACTCATAAATAAATTCATACAGTGCTTTTAAATTTTGTGTGTCATCTCCTATAGTGTTACTCTTAATGCCAGTAAAATTTCAAATTGCTAAGGTGAAAATTACAAAAAAAAATAAGTTTAAAGATCGCCTTAAAAACTTAATTTACTCCAAAGTCAAAAAAGTAAACAACTAAAAAATCAATCATTAATAATCAATCAAGAATAGATGATTAAAAGTCTGCAGTTCAAGTCTTCCATTACTTATCAAATCTTTTTCTTCTATCCAAATCGTATCATCAAGTACATTTAGAAAATCCGTTATATTATAAAATTACCTATTTGGTGAATTAATAATGAAATGAATCTCTATTTAGTTAGAAATGTTTTATGGATTTTATTTTCTAGAAGTTTCTAGGGGGAGTTGAATGAATGAATTTAATTAAAATTTTCAGTTCCATAATTCTGTTTTTCATCTAAAAACTAATGATCCGAGGAATATATGTCATTCTTTAATACAGTTTACTCTATAGATATTCTTTCCATTTCTTTAAAAGTAGAAATTAAATAATTTTTGACATTGTGACAGGCTTATTTATAATCTAATATTTTTTTTCAGAAATAAAAGTATTTTGAACTGCAAGATATATTATTTGAAGATTCCATTTATAATACGTAAAATTTTTATAAATTATCAAAGTTGTAATTTCAGTAATTTTTATTCGTGACAGAGTTTTTCTTCACCATATATTGAATGTTGAGTACACTATTTTTTTTATAACAAAAGTATAAAATACTTTTATACTTTTACTCCAAAGACTTTTTATTCATAACATGTCATAAAATATGCACATTCTCCATTCTGAAAATAATCCAATTGCTAATTTTTAAGCCATTAGAGGCTAACAACCATTCCTATTTGGAATTCTTATCATGTTCGAACATGATGTTGTTTTTGGGATGGTTTTTTGGCATCAAAAAAAAGTCCGCAGGCGAAAGATAAAAAATTTATTATCTGCACGAGCATCTCAAAAAATCAGCTTTTAATAACGCGTTGCTATTTCATTTACAAAAGCTCTGATTTTAAAAAACTTAATTAGTTACTGCAGCAAATAAAGCCTAGACAAATGTCATTTTGAGCGCTTGATTATATGAAATGAAATAAAAAAGGAAATGTAATATATTTAAAACAATAAATGCGAGACAAGTTTTTTTTTTGGATCTTTGGCAATATTTAAGTGACTAATTCAATGAAATCATTAAAATGAATCAAAATATAATTTAGCTTGCTCGAGCGCGTGGTGCTTGATCGTTCAAGAAATGGTATTCTGACATGATACAGTAAGATATGCTTAGCGGGTTTCATTTTAATCTCTTTTTTCTAATAAACGTAAAGAATTATATACTCATATTTTTGAGTCATTAAAGGTGTTGATGACAATATACGAAATTTAAATTTTTATACATATATAAAATAAGTTAATATATATATGATAGACTACCTGTAAATTCTATTCCTTATTAGTTAGAAATGTTCTGCTGACGATTTATTTTATGAACAGCTGTTTAAATTTTTATTGTATGAAATCGGCCCTAGTCCTATTAATAAATTATTTGACTAAAAATTCCAGTGCAATAACATTTTAAATAAAAAAAGTTTCCCGAAATTGAGAATTAAAATTCGACGAATTATGCTACCTTGAATTTACAGTAGATTATTAGAAAGATATCAGTAGACACCTTGAGTTTTGTTTTATGCTATATTTGTTGTCACAGGATCCATGTTTATCCAAGGCCTGACCAAGGTAGGGGCATACGGGGCATATACCCCGGGGCCCACATAATTAGGGGTCCCCAAATCGAATATAAAGATTATTTTACGCTTCCTTCTTTAATTAAAATTCTTCATTATTATAGTAGCGAATTATGTGGGGCCCCAAAGAAGTTTTTGCCGAACTGGAATAAGTTCCGATAATTAACAACATATGCGTTTTACGACCCTTTGAAGAAAGAAGTACTGAAACCTCCAAATGTGAATATTTCCCTATTTTGAAGGGTCTGTTAAGGGTGTAGATGAGTAGAAAATATTCCCACAGTTAACTGCTGGCCATTGGGAATATTTCTAAAGAATTATTGGGTGATCGACATTTCCAGCGCACTAATGCGAACTTGAGAGGCGGAGTTTGACCGAGGTTAAAATGGAAGGTTTTGAAAGGAGGAGGTGACGAGGAGTCGAGCTGATCTGACGAAACCAGCTGATCCGACTAGAGACGAGACGAGATGAGCTGTGAGCTGAACTGAGGAGCTGTGAGACGCGTTGAAGAGCTGGACAGCTAAAGAGATACACGTGATCTCGAGAAGTGATCCGTAGATATCTTGGGCTACACGCAGTATCCGGATACGCTAACAGCCTGTTAGTTCTCGGTATTCGCTGTGGAACTGTAATCCAGAAGTAAATAATTCCCAGCGTGTTAATCTAGACGAGGACGAGTTGTTGTTGTTTTGTTATTGTATAAAGCTATAAATAAAACATTTGTGTTTAAACGGTACCCGTATATTTGATCGAAAAGGATCAAGTCATTAAACGAAATGTGTTTGATCGAAAAATTCACTATTTTCGATAGTGAGTTGTCATTTATAACTTTAATTCTTTAGGTAAATTGCAGAGAAGTATCTACTAACGATAAAAATTGTTCGCAGTTGTCAGATTTATTCCACGTTTGTCGAAAAGATGACTCATTTAGTCCTCTTTTGACCACCCATTGATGCTTTTTGCTTAAATTTGTTGAACTTAGAAGATTCGCCCTATTATAGAAATACATGAAAATGTTGGGGGACCAACACACCTGCATTTTGCATATAAATACCTTTAAGCCTCGGAAAAAAATCAAACATTTGTATATGCATAGTACTTCTTCACTTAAACTAATTAGGTTCAAAATTTGATACAAATCAACCAAAACTATATCCATACTCCCAATTACCTAGTTCTAAGTCAGCATTAACATTAACACAAATGTAAAAATGGTTACGTTCTTTTAGACCAAAAATGGTGTTAAATACTGAAATGCATCAAAATGTGGAATTCGAATTTAATAAAGGTTCAATAACTTATGCATTTTTTTATTCGAGAAGAAAATATAGAAAGGAATTCATTTTTTTTTCTTAGAATTTGAATATGTAAAATCCCACATCAAGAATTTTTTAATAATGCTTGGCATTTAATTCAATGTACCGAATTCAAAATCAAGAAATTCTTTAATATTTCTCGATATTTAATTAAATGTGCCAAATTCTACAATAAAGAATTCTATTCTATTCTATCAAAAAGAAAAGAATATAATTGAACATTATATCAATAATGTATAATTAATATAATAATATTTAATAATAATTTAATATTAATATAATAATATTTAATATTAATATAATAATATTTAATAATAATTTAATAATTAATATAATAATAATGTAATAAGTAATATTATATGTTATTATTAAATTATCATTAAATATTATATTAATTAAATAATTAATATAATATTTAATGATAATTTAATAATAACTATAATTTTTAATAATACTTTAATAATTAATATAATATTTAAGAATAATTTAATAATTAATAAGCCACAAATTTGAATGAAAGACCAAATACTTTACAATCTAGACTACAAATTTATAGACAATTTTACTACTTTATACATATAAATCCCTTATTCGAGGAAAAAAATAAGCAAAAGGAGTTTATCTAGGAAATAAACCTTTTAAATTATCTATTCATTAAGAATATCTATTACATAACAACCATAAGCATTATAACATGATTAAACACACTCGATGTTATATCAGAATCTTAAAAGTACCTTGAAATTACCAGATCCTTCCTCCCCCCCTCTCAAATTAGAATTATAAGGCTAAAGAATAGAGTCAAAGATTGGCATCATGTCTCAAAAACGACCGTTGCTTTTCTCCAACAAAAAAAAGTGCAGTACTTCAATATTTGTAGTCATTGCTTCATAAAGGGATCGCTTCAAAGTAATATTGAGGTCGTTATATTTCTAGAAGCCACAGCAGAGCAGAGAAGGAGAAGAAACCCCCTCCACCTCAAATGTAGGTCAAGGTTGTGGTCCTGTCTTCTGGCGGCTGCAGAAGGTGAAAGTGGTGGATGATTACCCAGCTAATCTTTATGGTTAATAAGCGATCAGCAAAGCGTGAAATGGGATAGAGAAAGTTACTCTGCTTTATTGTCTTCGAATCGATAATGACGAACGATTTGAGTTATAGACTTAATGATGCTGAACCATATTTCTTTTTATATGTCAGAGGCCAGTAGGGGTTTTAGAAAGGTTTAGGCATATACAGAAGTAATATAGCTGTCATAGAATAATTATTCTAAAGATAATGCATCTTTTTTTCTTTATTTTGATTTGAAAATCGACTAGTAGGCGAATTGCTGCTTTTTTTTTACAATGGTTTAATGTAGATTTTTGGTTTTTTTTATAGAAGCTACATATAAGGAATGCATATTATGATCACTTATTTATTTGAAGAAATTTTTATATGATATTTTAATGGTTCCCAGAGAGTTTTTTTTTTCTTACCTACGTCAAGCCATTTATATTTTGAAGTAATATTTTACTTCGTTGCACTTTTTGGTTGTTTTATAATGTCTGAAAAAGTCTGAATTCGCAAAAGTCTATAAATAATCATGTAAATAATATGCATCTATTTGTTCAAATTATTGTTAATATAACTATTGATATAATATCACGAAATAACAAATGGCATAGCCAGCATTCAACTAAAGAACTGCATATATATTCTTTCATGTCTGTTTGTAAACAGCAAGCTCTGAAAAGTTAAGTACCAGAAAATATCAGATATTTCCACAAAGTTACCTTCCATAATTAATAAAAGCTTAGTTATTAATTAGATTTTTATAAATTTTATTAATTGAAGATTTAAATAAGTAATTAAAATTAATTTCATTTTAGTACTTTATATGTTTATTTACCAAATTATCAGCTTATAATTTCGTATTTTTGTGAGATAATTTTTCTCTGCCTTTAGAGTTTCTAGTAAATTAATCTCAAGCATAATTCTGATAGAAATTATTATTCATTCCAATACCTTACTTGGTTAATACAAGTTTAGTTATTAATTAAATTTTTATTAATATTATTAATTGAAGTATTGAAGTTTTAAATAAATAATTAAAATTAATTATATTTCATTACTTTATATAATTACTTACCATCTCAGCAATTAATAATTATGTATTTTTGTGGGGTATTTTTTCTCTGCCTTTAGAGTTTACAGTATATGAATTTCAAATATATTTCTGAAATAAATTATCATTCATTTCATTTAATATGTTGGCGTTAATGGATTTCGAGTGATTATAATGGTTTTTGTTAATTGGAGTAACTGGGGACCTACTAATCAATAGGTATACATAGTAAAATTTTCTGTCTTTGATCAAATATGAAAATGAGGAAATTTATTTCGAGCCATTTTAAGTTATTTTATGATTTATTTTATAATGCAGATCTGATTACAGATACTGACACTGCCTAAATGTGTTATAGAAGGTTACAGTTTCTATCACTTATTTCTGCAAGTAAAAAGATTTTCCTTTAAATTCGTGTAAAGATCATTATTCTTAATTATGCAAAATTATATTTGATCTATTTATAATTAAACTAACAGTAATCATACGGCATTGTCGGTGGTATAGCTTCAACAAATTAAAATTAGCTTTAAACTTAAGTCTACCCTCCACCCGATATGGCATGGGCATTCAACGCAACATCAAACATTTAAAAAATATATTTAAAAATTACCAAAAACAGCTACAAAACAATTTGTTACAGCACGCATCCAGAAATATTTAGAATGTTACAAAGATACAAATATGGTATGTCCTTAAACAAAACACAGGCTATCATTTCGAGGTTGGATTTCCTTCTTTTTGGAATATTGAGATTTGAATCGCTGTTTAAAATCAGTCCTCAACAAAGTAATGTATTGCATATGCATAAAATAGCCCTTTGCAGCAGTTTTCAGTTTTCGCGAGTGCCTGGATAAATTAAAATCGTATTCATAAAACTCCCCTTTTAACTTTTATATGATTTTAATATACTAAAACCTTCCCCAGTAAATGCTCTAGAAAATGGTATAAATATCTCCAATATCCGTCGACTATTTCTCGAGTTTTTGTGATTCCAACATAGAGACGATTTCAGGAGACTTCATTTTATACTATGTATAGATATATTTAACTACTTCTATATTCTAAATATTTTTATCGCAATTTTTTTTGTTAATAAAGCAAGCTTTTCAATCTTTTACCGCAATCGTATCCTTACAATAATAATTCTTAAAATTAATTATTATTGCAAGCAATACTAATTATTATCATTCCCTGTTGAACTTATGTAAAATTTGGTACTTACGTATTATACCGTCTTCGCCAACGATCTCCAGCGGTTTAGTAACTTTTTGGCGACGGATTTAAATTTGGCAATAATGATCAACGGATTACACCATTGGGGGATTGCCATAATTGGCGGTTTAACAACTCATTGGCAATGACTTCAAATTTGGAGATAAAATTGGATGGTATATTACGTACTTATGTAAAATTTTACATAACTTTCGTATATACCTTTATTTTTGTTAAAAATAAGGATTTTTCACTTAGGTAAGGTTTTCTTTTTGTTTCATAAATTTAAGAAGTCACGATTACTGAATTAACTTTTAGATAAATAATCCAAGGATTAATTTATTGCAAGTTGCATTTTTCATATATTTAAGAAGTCACGATTACTAAATTAACTTTTAGATAAATATTCCAAAGAATTATATATTGACAGTTGCATTCATTTAAAATATATCAGCATCTATTAATGATATTTTAATATCCACTAAAAGACTATTTCAAGCCTAAAGAAAGGAAAAATCTTTCAATTTTCCCACTGAAGAACAAATAAATGGTATTTTAATCTCTAAATACTTATTGGATAATGACGTTAAATATGACAGAATCTTTCCTTTAACTATTAATCTCATCAAATTTTAAGATTGTTCAAGGAGATTCTTCAAGGTTGAATCTACAGTCACTTCCTAACCGACTCTGAATTCACCCTTGATGACAGGGTAACCGAATGAAAAGCAAACATTTTTAACGCCAATGAGATGTTACTTCCACATGAATGTGTTTCCGATCGCAGTGGTCTTCATTAAGCTTTCGGTTTCGTGTTCTCCCTGAGAGCATAATGATAGTTATTCGAAGCTGAGCTTTTTGGTTATTATTTGAAAAATCGAGAGTGTAGCGTCTAATCGATAGTTGATTTCTTGTACCCGGATTCGGAAGAAGTGTAAGAAAAAAAGGTTTTTTTTTACAGAATTTTTTTTCTGCTACAGAAGAAGAGAAATAGGAAGAACTGAAAGTGTAGAGAAATTTGATCTCAAAATTTCGTCGATTAATTAAATTCTAAACATTCCTAAGAAAAAAATATTTTTCTAAGTAAATAGCTAGTTATTATGTCAGAACATGATATTATTTTTTGGGATGAGGTTTTTGGCTAAACAAAAATGAGTTGGCGAAAAATTGAAATTTAATTACCTACATGAGCATCTCGAAAAATAGATTATTATACCATCACATATTTACAAAAACTATAATTTTTTTAAAAAATAAGTTAATGACTACAGCAAATAAAACCTAGAAAAATGTCATTTTAAACATGTCATAATTAGGAAATGTGATATATTTTTTAAATAATAGATGCGAGACAAAGTTTTTTCGATCGTTTATAATACTAAAGTGACTCATTCAATGAAACCATTGAAATGAATAAAAATATAATTTAACCTGTGCGAGCACTTGGTAATTGATCGTTCAAGAAATTATGTTCTGGTATGATACACTGAAATATGCTTAGCAGATTTCATTTTAATCTTTATATATTCTTTTTTATTGCAAGTATGCTTTTTGTGCACTTTAAATCAAAAATATTATTAGTTGTCATACTACATGAAAAAACATTCGGCGTTCATTTTACATTATCAAAAATCGCTTGATTCAAAATGTATCGGTTAGTGAATGAATTAATACGAATTTCCACTTGTCAGATGCACATGCTTCTGAATTGTGTTTATTACAAGTAAAATATTATCTTTTTTTCTTTCTCATACAGATGTATACATGGACCAAATATTGTAATAATTAAAAAATTCCATTCCAATAATTTAATGAATTGCCAAAAATCTCCTTCGGGATTTTAAAGAATTCCCAAAATCTAGCTAAGCTTTAAAAATACATTTTTTAAATTACTTCTATCAGTCGGTCTCAGAACACAATGACTCAAAAATGCAATCACTTACAAGTATGAAATTTAGTATATAGCTTTCCATTAAACTCTTAAAGTTTTCTACCAAATTTTATAATAAATTCATCGATATAAAGAGTGTTGTTTCGAAATAGTGTTTTAGAAAAAGTGTGTCCAAAGTCCTATCGAGAAGATACCAATAGTGGTGTCCAAAGTCCTATCGAGAAGATACCAATAAAGAATACAAAATCCAATCGAGAATATACCAATAAAAAGTCCAAAGAGCGCTAGAGTTCCCAACAAAAAAAGGAGAAAATCTCTCTTCAATCTACTCTATAAGAATTCATCGTAGGACTTGAAGAAGTTGTCAACGGGAGATCTTAAATTAAAAAGGTATAATGGATGACATTAAGAACGGACAAATTGGTTGGTGGCATTCAGGCTCAAATCACTTGCTCTAGAATTGCTATAACTCAATGCGGTTGAGAATTAAACAAATAAAATTTGTTAGTGATTTTAAAAAGTAGATTCGGGACCACTGGGGTTGAAAAGGGCAATAAAAGTAGAATAAAAAGCACTGATTTTAGTAAAATGTTGGATGAAATCTATCTAAACAAAGCCTGCCTGTATAAATGTGTGAAAAAAATCATATATGTATTTATGAGTGACATAGTTAAACATGAAGCCACAGATAGAAGCAAAGTTAAGAAACATTTTTTAAATAATTCTTGTGGCGAAATAATTTATTTGATCCTATTTTAACCAAATCAATTGAGAACGGCTTCACTGATTGTCTGTTTGTGAGTAGGTAACAGAAAAACAATGTTTGATTATACAACCCCAGAAATTAGAATTAAGTTAGTAAAAAACGTTTCACGAGGGGTTAACGATAAAATTATACATCTGTATCAAATTTAAGACTTAACCCTTCTTAGGCAAGAGATTTACGTTATAAATAAATTTAATTTAAATTAGCAATACCATAAAAGCCCACTAATAAGACGAAAATAAATCCTTTTCGCTATTTTTTCTTTTTCTTTTCTATTAATCTTTAGAAGCATTCTAATTAATATTATGTTAAGAATACCTTAGCCAAATTCTACTTTTTGTTATTTTGATTTTTTTTACCGAACTTATGTGTTTGTGTGTACAAATATGACATAAGCATGTGTGTCTGTATACAAATGCAACATAAGTGAATAGGAATAGAAATGGGAAAATATTCATATACAGTATTAATAAATTTCTGTTTTTCCAGAGAGTGTTGCCATCTATCAGTCTTGAAATTGAACCAGGATCTTTTGAACATCTGCCTTTACACATAATATTATATTCGGGAAAAATTAAAGCGTTAACTAGCGTATCTGTTGGAATAATATAGAGTTTTCTCTATAGTTCCAAGTATGAAGATGATGTTGAAATTTTGAGAAATGCACTTCATTATTCCTAGGCCTAGCTAAATGCATATTATTCTTCGAAGATGCTTTTAATCTTAAATTATTAGTGTCACATTTGATATACAAAGTATCTATATATACGCTTGTGTCTATCGGGACGTCAAATATAAAGGAACGTAATTCTAGACAACATGTAGGTTCGTTTCCTGACGCCATGGGTGCAGAATTCGTGTTTATGAATGGCAATGCCCGTCCTCACCGCACAAACATCGTAAACGAATGCCTTCGATCTGAGAGTATTACCCGTATAGACAGGCCAGCGCTCTCACTAGACTTGAATCCAGTAGAGCATGTGTGGGACATGTTTTGCCGATCAGTTGCAGCCCGTCAACCTCCTCCTCCTACATGTCTACTGGAACTTCGGAGAGTGTTGACTTATGAATGGTGTAATATTCCCCAAGATCATATCGAAAATTTGGTATTCAGCATGCCTAGATGTTATACAAACTGTATTGTATCGACTAAGAGACATATTATGTATTAACCATCCTGCCAACCGTGTAGTAATAGTTTCTGTAAACAGCTTTTTCTTTTTAATTTATTCCAGGGAGAAAAAAAATCGCAATTTTTATTAATGGTATCCCACATATAGCCTCTTTTTTGCTCTTTACATGTCGTTTAATAAATCAGCTTTGCAAATAAGTCAAAATTCTTCAAAATATCATGGAAGAATAATTAACTGATTAATCATTCTTCAATGATAAATATTTGAGTTGACTCTTTAAAGGATTCTAATAATTGATTCTTTATGGTTTTATTATTCAGAATTATTTAGTATTTATTTGTATTATAAATGTTGTGTGTTTTTTATTTTTATAAATTGGTAATATTTATTCAGTTTCACTTCAAAATGGAAAAAAAAGTTTAAAAAAAGAAATTGCTGACATCATTATTTCTTTATTACTTTGAAGCTCAGATAAAAAAAATATGTATATTTAATTCACTAATCAGAAGAGAATGGATTTTAATAGTACTATAGCCATCTTTGATATCAACTGGTTCACTGGAAATATTGCTTATATTTAAATTAAGTTAAATTATTTTTATTTCCTTATAAAAATATATCTGTAACAATCGTTTTTTTAAATCGAAATTATATCTGTTTTTCTCTACCAAAAAGCGCCCCTAAAAATAATAATGATAAACTTCTGGCGTGATCATTTGTCTTCTCTTTCCTGGTGATGTAGGGATGAAATGCTCCCAGTCCGATGACGGATGTCCCTCTTACAGGATGGGGTGTACCGTTGCCAGTAATAGCCTTTAGGATTTATCTATGGTTTCCGTCTTAGTGTTGTCGCGATGAGTGTGATTTTATTCCTTTGGATACTTCGGTAGATCAGGAATAGATAAATTACAGCATTAATAGCTTTATGTTCACGGATATATAAAAACAAAGGAGGTTTGCCTAACTAAGTTACATGCCATACTATCATAACGCTTTTAAAAATTGAACTGTCAAGGGAATTAGTTTCAATTTATATGTTATATTTTATGATAACGTAGTTTCTTTTTCTAGTTCCTTATGTAAACTGCTCGGATTATTGACAGAATCTTTATTCCATTATTCCTTTATTCCAACTTTTAACATTTGAAGAAACAGACGTTTCAATATTTCAAGGAACAGTGAGAATGGTTTGAATTTCACTACGCCAATAAAATCTCACTAATATTCTTTCCGAAAATTGAAATTTTTTAAAAAATATTATACGACAGTTCAATTAGTATCTCTGAAAAGACATTTTGTTCAAATTTTCGAGGAGATAAAAAAGCCTTTTTTTAGCATCAATGTTTTCAGGAGTTATCACGAAAAAAAGCCACCCGCTCATTTAATTTTAATTAATTGAAATTTTTAAAAATCGCTCCGAATTTTTCATTTTAATCTTCCAAAGTGTATGACAAATTTAATCATTATAAATCAAATGGTTTGTACTACAGATATCAAAAACGTAGATACATACATAGTTTACACATACAATTTTTTCTTTATTATTAGTAGAGTTGAATTATCTATGTATTTGTATCATCTCTAACGGGTATTTCTAAAACCATAGCATTAAGTATTTTTTCCAAACTTATCTTTATATACTTATGTCATTATTTTTTTTTAAATATGATTGATCTCAGTTTCAATATTAAATTACCCGTTATTGAAGTAAATTTTCTTTAAAATCTACATTGCAAAAGAGAAATCATTTATAAATCCTCAGTTGTGAATACTGTTCCAACCAATATCAAACTTGCACAATTCAAAAATCACCTCTGTCTGGGATTTCTAAAACTTTAGCTCTAAATATTTTTTTCGACTCCTATCAGTCCTATAGTTCCGCCATTACACTTTAAGTGAGAAATGACTTATCTAAGAGTCATATTCCGTCCTAAATAATCTGTGTATTACAATACAATTTCGGCACTTACGTATTAGACCGTCCAACTTTATCGCCAAATTTGAAGTCGTCGCCAAAGAGTTGCTAAACCTCCAATTATGTCAATCCGGCAATGGTGTAGTCAGTAGATCTTTATCGCCAAATTTAAATCCGTCGCCAATGAGTTACTAAACCGTTGGCGATCGTTGGTGAAGAAGGTCTAATGCGTAAGTACCAATTTTTCTTTGAAATTCACATTGGAATAGAGCAATCGTTTGAAAATCCTCAGTTGTGAATAATGTTCCAACCAACACCAAGCTTGCACAACTCAAAAATCACCTCTGTCTGGGATTTCTAAAACTATAGCACTAAATATTTTTTCAATCTTATCATTCCTATAATTCCGCCATTACACTAGATAAGCAATGAATGATCTGTCAGTCAGTCAGATTCAATCTCAAATAATTTGTGTAATTCAATAAACTCTCTTCCAAATCCGCATAGGGAATAGAGCAATCGTTTGAAAATCCTCAGTTTTGAGTGCAATTCCAAGCATTATCAAGCTTAAACAACTCAAAAATCACCTCTATCTGTAATTCCTAAAGCTATAGTCCTAAATATTTTTCCGTCTTGTTGGTCCTATAACTCCATCATTATAAGTGAAAAATGACTGTTCTGAGATTCTGTTCTAAATAATGTGTGTTTTTACTGTAAATTTTCTTTAAAATCTGCATTGTAATACAGAAATCGTTGGAAAATCATCAGTTGTGAATACTGTTTCAATTTTACACTACTCAAAATATCACGGCCATGCAATTAAAATTACTTCACCCTTTTTCCTTGTGTGCGGAAACCACATCCCTCGGTATCGCTCACAGGAAGCTACTATATAGCGGTAACTTACCGTTCTTTTGGGGAGGACCACCTACCGACTGCCACCCCCTTTACCCTCGAAGAGTGCAGGAAATGAAGTAGCTTCCGGCTTTTCTTCTCGTAATGATGCACTCCACAGAAAAATCATTACCTCATCACCTCTCGGAGGGGAAGAGAAATCATTTAACGGCATCTCGTGGACAAACTCTGCTTATACTTTTTTTAGAGGCAAAAAAAAAATCAATCGAAAGAGCCGAGAACGAAGCAAAACAAATAACGAGCCTCGAAGTATTGTTATTACGATATAATCCAGACGAGTTCCTGAAATTGTTCTGTGGATTCTGAACTGTCTAGTCTCGCTCTTGGAAACTTGTATCTTAATCACTACTAGTTTCCATTTAAGAATTTTCAAGACATCTATATTATATTTACATATTATTTTAATAATAAAAATGTTTTAACAAAGAATCGTTATCTCATCATCTTTCCGAGGGAAATTTTTTAAATCAATTATTGGTTTTTCCCAAAGAAATTCGCCTATGTTTTTTCCTGCTACAAAAGAAAAAGAAAGAAAAAAAATGAACAGCACAATTGAAAGAGTCGAGAACCAGACAAAACAAATAACGAGCCTCGAAGTATTGTTATTGCGATATAATCCAGACGAGTTCCAGAAATTGCTTTGTCGATTTTGAGCTGTTTAGTTTCACGCTTGAGAACTTGTATCGTAATCACAACTAGTTTCCATTTGAGAATTTCAAGACATCTACATTATATTTATATAAAATCTATATAATGGATCTATTTATCTATATTATATAATTTTTAATAATAAAAATGTTTTAACAAAGAATCGTTATCGCATCATCTTTCTGAGGGAAGAAAATTTTAACATTTATTGGTGTTTCCGAAAGAAATTCACCTTTTCTCCCCCTGCTTCAAAAGAAAAAAGAAAAAAAGAAAAGAGCAGCCCAATTGAAAGAGTCGAGGAAAAGACAAAATAAATAATGGGCCTTGAAGTATTGTTATTGCGATATAACAACAAACACATCGAAACAAATAATGGATTATATCGTAATAACAATATAATCCAGACGAGTTGCTAAAACTGCTCTGTCGATTTTGAGCTGTTTAGTCTCATTTCGCTTGGAAACTTGTATCCTAATTACCATAAGTTTCCTATTTAGAGATTTAAAGACATCGATATTATTTTAATAATCATATTATTTTTACAAAAAAATATGAGAATTTATCTCATCAGCTTTTTGAGGGAAGAAGAGCATTAACGGTTTCTGCCAAAAAAAAAAAAAAAATTCTACTTACTCTTTTTTTGTGTGTGGCTTAAAAAAAATCGAAAGAGCCGAGAACGAGGCAAAATAAATAACGAGACACGAAGTATTGCTATTACAATATAATCCAGACGAATTGCTAAAACTGTTCTGTCGGTTTTGAGCTGTTTAGTCTCGTTTAGCTTGGAAACTTGGGTCCTAATTACTATAAGTTTCCTACTTAGAGATTTCATGACATCAATATTATTTTAATAAATAATTATTTTTACAACAAAAATATGAGAATTTATCTCATTCGTCTTTCTGAGGGAAGAATATCATTAACGGTTTCTGCCAAAAAAACTCTACTTACTTTTTTTTTGTGTGTGTGGCTTGAGAAAAATCGAAAGAGCCGAAAACGAGGCAAAACAAATAACTAGATACGAAGTATTATTATTACGATATAATATAGACAAACAGTTCTTGAAATTTTTCTGTGGTTTTGCGTGGTGTTAGTCTAGCACTTTTAAACTTGTGCCCTAATCAGAACTAAGAGAAAATCTAATTTTACTCGAATATTTTATTTTTATTATGTATTTAAACGCTTTTATTTCAGTTATTTAATAGATTACTTTTTATTTTTTAGGTTGGTAAATCGATAATATTCCTGTTGTTTAACATTATTAGAGATATGAGGTAATTTTTACAATTATCTCTAAATTTTCCCCCTCATGACATTCACTGGAAACTTAAAATAAATATTTGCACTCTCATTGCGTTTGTAAAAAGCCAATAAAAAATGTCTCCTTTTAAACTTAAAAAGCCTACTCAGAATTACAGAGAAAACAAAGAATAAGATTTAATGTCAAATGCATGTGTAAAAATTTGCTCAGATGATATTCAGATGTCACGCCGACCATCATTCGTTTTACGGTAACGAATTTAAATAAAAATGGTTCCGTTATTTAATTGTTCCCTGATCAATCATCAATAAATTGTTTCTATTATTTTAAAATTTATTTCAATATTAAATTAAAAAGTAAATGGAAGAGCATAAAATATTTCAATTAAAAAAATAAGAAAATCTTCATTAATGCTGTTTTTATAGTCATTTAAATTACTGAGTTGAAAATAATTGGAATTTATCAAATAATTTAACTAAATAACGAACTAATCAATCTAATTAAAGATTATTAAACCAAATTGAAATTAAATGACAATAAAATATTTAAAATAAATTAAGAAATGTCTAACTACATCGTCCAATAGCTATCTATATAATAAAAGATTTGGAAAACGTGAACCCAGTTAAATACTGAAAGTTAAATTTGATTTATGTATAAGAATAGATGTAGAATAAGCTAATGTCATGGGTTTAATTTTTCTCCTGGGTGGCTCGTGGAAGAAGGCAAATGTAATTTTTGGAAAATAAATGAAACAGAAGTAGAACGTAAAGTAAATGAATAAATCTGCTTTTTATAAGAAAATTATATATATATATATATATATATATACAGGGTAAGTCAAAATGAATATAGCGATTACAAACGGCTATAACTATTTAATGAAAAAATATTTATCGATAAGATTTACACAGAATGTAGAAGAATCTTCAAAATTTTATATACAGAAGTCATAGATGTTCTATGTGACTTCCCTTGGTCACACGGACAACATCTAATCGGTATTCCATTTCACGCCATACATTCTGAAGCATTTGTTCATTAACCGACTCAAGCGCATTACAAATGCGTACTTTCAGTTCTTCAATTGTTTTGGGCAAGGGAAACACAAACACTCTGTCTTTCACATAACCCCATAGGTAGAAATCACAGGGATTTCCTCAAACATCCGATGCCATCTGCGTATGTTGTTCGCATTTGGAGGTTCTTCATTGTAACGCTGACGAAATTTTCTCTGCACTGTAATAACAGAACGGCAACTGTGAAATTCCAACACAGAGAATGCTTTCTGCACGGGACTAGCCATTTCCACTAATGAGACGCCGCGCTGAACAGGTTTCTTGTCGTTGCGAAGTTCGAT
>JAOUZG010030082.1:7884582-7904912 GCA_026289955.1 Argiope argentata
GTGTGTGTGTGTGTGTGTGTGTGTGTGTGTGTGTGTGTGTGTAAGATATTCAGGAGTATTTGACCTAGAAATTTAATTTTAATGTTTCTGTCGGAAATCAAATCAACCTAAAACTTTCACTTAAAATTCTATATAATTTTACAAAGTAAAAATAACGTTTTGGTACTATATTGATATGAATTTGTATTTATTAAATTATGAATAAATGATGATTTAAATAAAAGCTTTTTTTTACAAAAAAATGCGTTTCTTGATAATACCTTAAAGTATGCCTATTTTCTTTTTAATATAAATAAATCTTAAAAATTGTGCCCCATGGTGATAAGATATCATTCAGTACAAGATAAATACAAATAGAATTTTTTTTTTATTATTTTCTAGATTTATTTAATTTTAAACTTACATTGAGTCATCACAAAAGTTTCAAAATGCCCTGTTCATAGAATCAGAGCAAATTATAGATTATAACATTGAAGCACAAAAATAATAAGACAAGGGAACTAAATTTTACAAATACTCTTAGTTGGAAAAAAACCTTTTATTGTAGCTATGTTATTCCTTTTGGTGGATCTTTGAGATTTCTACGACCTATAGACTTTAAAATTAAATATATAAACATTGGTAACTGTTGTTTTTTAAATTTAATTTTAGTACTCAAAATTTTTAACCTTTTATGCTTAATTTTATTTGAAGTCTATTTTTGGTTTTAGTTACTTGATTTTGTGTTTAGAACCCTGTGTTTCCCTTTTTGACATTCTTTTATTACTTTCACTCTTATAAATTTTAAGTCCGAATGCTTTTAAACTTTGATGTGGTATTATTATACATTATTTATTTAATTAGTATTATTTTAAAACTTCTATACTTTACATTTCATTTTCTTCATATTTGTCGTTATTGGCCTTAATCATACGAATACATAATTTTATTCTTATAAATTTGAAAAGTATCAAGGTTTCTGATAATCTCATTTAGTAGAGTTGTTACTTCTACTTAGCTTTCCATTTGTAACTACTAAACTTTTAACTACTAAGCTTTTTTAAGTATTCTACTAAGCTTTTCATTGTGTTTTGATTATGTAAGCTTTCCATTATTGTGAAAATTCATAATGTTATTTTCCGATTCTGTTACTGAATGCTTTTTTTTGTTACATATTCTTGTAAGTTTCTTTTTATTATTTTTTTATTATGTAGAAATTTTTATCTTTATTGAAGTTTTTAAATCTATTTTTTCTCCTTATTTCTTTTTTCTGTTATTTTTTTGTTTTATTAGTATTTTTCAATGTTCTTTAGCTGTTTTGTGTTGTAGTTACTTAATGAATATTAAATATATTCTTTGTAATTCCTTTTATGAATTCTAAATCTATTTTATGTATTTTAGGAATTTCAAATATATTTTAGCCTTACACCTTTCCAGGTAAGCTGGGCCAATACATAACTCAAATTGGCTGATTTGAAAGATAAAGTTATGAGAAGGAAAAAAACAATACTGTCATGAATTTGTATTTCATGACACATACATAGATCAATATACAATAAGTTCACGATTATCTGAATTGTATGGAGCCGTAATTACATTAAATATTCGAAACTCCCCTTTTTTGGAAATTAAATTCCAAATTCTAATTTCTTTTCTTTTGAGAAAGTAGCTAAAATTATTATGATTATTATTTTGTCCAAAATAACCTATTTGAAACTATAAAAATATAATTACCAGAGTAGGTTCGAAATTATAATGATAACATTTTAAAATATTAGTAAATGCTAATAAATTTATTTAAAAATACTTCGTGGAAATAATTCCTGACTTTCTCTGTATCCGATGCATTTTAATAAATATTATCTAAAAGGTTTCTCAATTAATTTGAATAATATTTTTAAATAAGCGAAAGTAATTTAATTTGAGTAAAACAAAAATCATTTTGACCGATGTAGACCTTCAAGTTACAGCACTGAGTATCATTTTTCTCGAGGTAATATTGAATCTAAATTTAATATTGTTTTAAAAGCATTTTGGTAATTTTTAACAATTAAATAATAATAATAATAATAATAAATGTTTTTATTAAAAGTAAATATTTAAAAAATCGCTGTTAATGGTGTCCTGGTAACTTCCTTACATATTCCTTAATAAAAGATTTTTTCTCTTTTCCCCCATAAAATATTGTAAATTGTTGTATGAGCCAGTGAAAGAAATAAGTGTTCAAATTTTGATTTTCAAGATCCCACAAATGAAAATATTGCCAAAAAATGTAGAAACTCAGTAATGAAGAAAACCAAATGTATATTTTGAGTGCCTTTTTTCCATCCTGCTGAAGCTAATATTTGACTCGGAACTAAAATTTTATCAAAAAGTAACATATCAAATTTCATCCATGTAAGTCATTTTATATTTGAGTTATTTTAAAGTATTTACAGAAATCTGAAAACACAGATTAAAGACGGTCAAGTCTTTGAAAGATTTGATTAAAACAAGAATTAAAAAAAACCGTGTTCTGAATTTCGTTTGTCAAAATTGTTGCGTTTTGGGGTTATTATATTTACAGACATGAACCCAAAAATGTATTTTTGTCATAGTGAAAGGGATCTAAAACGTGGATATTAATAAAAATTGGAGATATTAATTCAAATTTGTAGACAGCTAATTTATTATTTTTCGAATTGTATTCTTCGTATATGATAAAGTAACAAAAAATCAATTTCATTCATTGATTAATTTTACAAACAAAAATTGTTGCTGTTACTTATGACACTTGCATATGGACAAGCCCCTCGCTAATACAGCAGCAGATTTGAGCCGGAAGGAGTGTCTCTTTTTTTTTCAAATTATTAATTGTTGTTATACCAATGATTAATTGTTGTTGTAATTGTATTGTTATTATTAAAGCTCGCTGATGCTTCTGTGGTTTTAAACCGAAATGAGCATCTCTTATTTTGAAATAGCGCCAACTAGGACCAAGAGTACCACCTAGTTACACACTCAGCACATTTCTTTGCACAGCCCATTTTTAAAATAGGGGGTACATTCACACAGCTCAAAAGAACACCCATGATACACAGAAGAACAACCATGCACAAACCGGGACTTGAACCCAGGACACCAGGAAGATGCGCTACCTCTGTGCCAGAAAGCGGCACAAACAAAAACCAAGGAAAATTATTAAGGAATCAAAATTATTAGAATTATTAGAAAAATCGAAAAAATTCCACATAAAGATATTTTTTTAAACTAACTCTATAGTGAATCTTCAATTTATTGTTCAGGAGGATGAGGTAGGGGAATTGGGAGAAGGAGAGTCAGAATGAATTTGAAACTTATTCATTATTCAGTTTTATAATAATGTCTTCGCTCTCTTTCTTAGTAGTATGACAGCCCATATGGATCAAGATCTACAGTGCACATATCTAATTTCTTGATCAAGAACACTGGGTTGCAAGGTATATGTCCCAGTTAGGTGGTCAGTCTAACACAAAACTCCCAGTATTCATTTCCCTAGCATGTTTGGTCCTCAGTTTATTGACTCTCTGAAGGGATGAAAGGATGAATCGACCTTACCCTGCCCGAGAATCATAAAATAATGTAGCAATAGCATAAAACAGTGTGAAATAAAAAGAAAAGAGTTCATACTAAGACCAGAAGGAATTTCTAGATATTTTATTTAAATGAAAAATCCTTTTTTTTTTAATTCTCATGTTTTTGAAGATTTGGGCTTGTGAGTAGAAAGACATTTTTATTCGAGTAAAATGCTCTACTTTGTTGTTGTTGTTTCTTATGGTACTTGCCATAGACAAGCTCACTGAGGTAGTTAGCAATTTAAGCCGAAAGGAGCGTCTCTTGTTTGTAGTAGTGCCAGCTAGGGCTATGATCACGACTTTTGTTACTCACTCATCACATTCGCTAGCACAGCCTCTTTTTACAGGGGGATGCATTCACTCACTTTATAGATAGAACACAAAAGAACAACCATGCCCGAACCGGGACTCGAACCCGGGACGCCCATATCACGGGGAAGACGAGCTGCCCCGATGTCAGGACGCCGGCTTTCTACTTTGTATCTGGGTTCGATTGATATTGATTATTAAAAGTTACATGTCGTCCAAACTGGACATATAGAAATAGAATTGCTTCCCTAATTTCTGCCTTTTTAAATTTTTGATTCCTTTCGAAGTTATAGGAGTCTGGTATTTCGAAGTCAAAGCGGTCCTATCTGGAATAGACAAAACCCAGTAATAAGTTGGTTTTTGGTTTATAAAATCTACAGGATATTGTCTTTTGATTCCAAGCCAAAATAGTTAATAATTATTCGATTTAAGCAATTAAAAGAAATTTTCTAGAGGTTTTCGTTGATGAATGCTTTCAAAATGCTTACTCATGATAATTAAAAGAAAATTCAATTATTGTTGTTGTTTTCATGTTCAGTTTTATAATGGAAGGAGGGATGCAGCATCTTTTGACGGTATGGACTCCTGAGCACCCGAGAATAGAAGTCTGACTTCTAACTCACACACACCAAAAACCCTTTTTAACGGACGAACTTCACACAAAAAAATTCACTTAACATGAACATTTTGTAACTTTTAGTTAAATTATAATTCAGAAGTATTTTTTTAAATATTCAGCAGATAAAGGGTGAAAAAACTCTGTAAATATACGGTCTGACTGAAGTTTTCAAAATATTTTTTTATAAGATCATATTTATGATAACAACTCATAGCCCACTAATCCTGCTCCATCATATATTTTAATGTGAAAAAACATTCTTTATCAAATATTTAACTGGCTGATGAATTATAATTTCCAAACTCTTATTCAAAAATACTGTTAAATTTTTTAAATCAATGTAGCGCATTTGTGATATAAAAAATCATAATATTTTTCATAAACTAAAGAAGAAACTTTGTAATAGAGGAAAGATATATTTTTTACATTGTCATAAATTTTGTATTTTAAGATGTATTTATTTGTTTTAGTCATATTTTTTTAACTTTCCTCCGTGAGTTTCTGAGACATTAATTCTCAGAAATGGTCGTGATTCTAACTCATAATTATTTCTGTATTTTTAGCGAATATTATTTATTTATTTGAAGATTACTTTTCTAACTACATCTTTCAAGAAATAAAGAAATATCTTATTAAGCTTAATATCTTCCGGCAGATGATTTCAAGCCTTTCTGTGCTTAACCACAAAAAAAGATCCAATGTGGTTTTGGAAAGTCACAATTGTGGTTATTTTATTTGACATTGACTAATGCACAAGGATTTACAAGTTTTTTTAATTTAATTATTACTTTTTTATTGTTGAGGACAAATTGATTTCTTAGAAATAATGTGTTATTGTTTGTTATGCTGGTAGTTTTTAATATACTTAAACATTATAATAACTATGTATTTTTTATATAAACATGAAGTCTTAGTTCTTGTTTTTTTTTTATTGAAATGAAAAAATGAAATTTTAAAAATTGTATCCCTGAAATGAAGAAAAAATGATTAGATCAACTGAATATCAATATTTTGGACATAAATTTTTAAGACAATAATTTACTTAAGTATGAAGGAATTGTATATATATAAAAAAGAAAAATAGTTTGAAAAAAATCCTTTTGAAGAATTAGACTAACAAGTAATTGCTACTCCTTCCATTTTATATTTAAAAGATTAAACAGTAATTTTAAATTTAATAGATTAACAATTCATAGATTAAAATTTTAGATTACTAATAGATAAAAAATAAGTATATCTACTTAATTTTTTTATCTATTATTGGAAAAGTTTTTATAATGTCAATATCTCAGACATTTAGTTTTAAGACAATAATTTAATTAAATATGATTTAATCGTGTCAAAAGAAAAAAGAATAGTTTGAAAAAAATTATTCATTTAAAATACTTGTGCAATTATTGCTCCTTTCTTTTTTATATTAAAAAATAAACAAAATTTGTGAAATTAATAGCTTAATCTTTCATAGATTAGAATTTTAGATAATTAATTGAAAAAAATAAAGATTAAAATGAAATCTGTTATGTATATTTCAATATATCATGTCAGAATATAATTTCTTGAAAGGCCAATCATCACGCGCTCGTGCAAGTTAAATAATATTTTTATTTATTTTGATCTTTTCGTTGAATGAGTCACTTTAGTACTGCCAACGATCCAAAAAACTTTGTCTCGCCTTTATTGTTTTTAAAAAAATATCACATTTACTATTTATTTCATTTCATATAATCATGGGTTCAAAATGACATTTTTCTAGGTTTTATTTGCTATAGTTATTAACTTATTTTTTTAAAATCAAAGATTTTATCAATGCAATGAAAACATGTTATTGAAAGCTTTTTTTTTGAGATGCTCGTGCAGATAATAAAGTTATTATTTTTTGCCTTCGGGTTTTTGTTGATGCCAAAAACCTCTTCCCCAAAACAACACCGTGTTATGACATGATAATAAGTGGATGAACCGAATGTTAGTATCTCGGACATCAATTTTTAAGGCAATTATCTGCTTAAATGTGGCGAAATTCTGACAAAAGAAAGAAATATATTAAGACAAAAAATTTTATTCACTTAAACTACCGGGATATTGACACTTCTTTTTTATGTAAAAAAAGCAAACTACAGTTTTAACAGAAACAAATTTTGAAACAAAGCATAAGTATTGCTTGCCTGTTTTGTGGGCTTTAAGAGAAACTGCGGATATTATTGCTTCAATATATAACCATGGTTTTTCTTGAGGTGTATTAATACACAGAGAATTGCAATCATCCGTTTATTGGGTTAGTTTTAATACTAGTAAATAGTAAATTGTATTATAGTCATATACATAGCGTGTACGTGGAGGTAACTGGATATTAATGAATAATAATACTTCAATCTCAACGCCGAAGCCATATCTCGAAGCTACAAGAATGATTATTAAAAATATTTATCTCATATTTTTCATAAGCAGCAAACGAACACTTACAAATCAACGTTAAAACAAATTTTACCAGATAATTATTTTGAATTAAGAAAACAAAGCATGGAGTCAATTTTTTAAAAAAACTGAATACTGAAAAACAGAAGCCTACTTTGTATAGAGTAAAATGCTTATTACAAAATATATAGGATTCGAATAAAAAATATAATATATAAAAATTTCACTTTAAAAATATGCATTTAAAATTGAAAAGAAATTTTAAATAAGATATTTAAAAAGTGCTAAATTTTTTAATACATTCTAAACAATATTTAGCTATGAGATGTGGAATTTTTATAATTATAAACATCAAAATTTCTAGAATTATAAAATAACATAGCATAAAATTTGAAAATGGTAAAGTGTTTTAAAATAAATATAAATAACATTTGATTCTAATCGAATAAGTTTCGATTGCACTGTTTTCGTTATTAAACGAAAGCCCAAAATTAAATAATTTCCGAAATACTGCCGTAAAATCTCATGAGTTCTGGGCCCTTTAACGTTGTAGGGCCCATATGAAATTGCTTATTTTGTCTATTAATAAAAAACAATTCAGTGTATATAACAAGGATGCATAATCTCATCGATTATATGATCTATTGTGTCAATAGATATAGCATAACACATCCTGTGCCCCGGTGCCTATAATGCTGATCTAATCAGATGGATGTGCACAAGATAGAAGGAAGAAAAGAAAGAAAGATACGACAAACCATCCAGGGATCTCCAGAGGGAATTCCATATGTATCAAATGAGTAGACCGAAAACAAGTTTCGAGGAAGAATGGTACAGGAGAATTGCATCGAATACGCGTTTACATGGCAAGTTTCACCAGTTGTAAATCATATTCATAAATACCAAGACCTCTTCAAGACAACACAATAACAGAAACCTAAATTCCACTTGTCAGAATCAATTCAATTATTCATTCAATAGGGCAGTTCTCACAAATTAAATCAAAACACAAGACCCAGACCACACTACAAATTTCTAATTCTATAATATTTGTCTATGCGCTTTTGCATATCATACAGATGTTCGCCAAGTAATTCATCATTTTTTTTCCTTTTCAGTTAGTAAACCTCATTTACTTATAAATTTAAGGCATAGTCACCACTTGTTAAAGTATTCTTGTCCCCTATATTTATTTATTACGTCGCCAAAAATTGAATACAGTCGTGCAAGTATCAATATACACACAACACCGCTTCATGTCCCTGCAACTATAACCACCTGGTTATTTAAACAGTGTAATGGGCATGAAGTGGAAGATATAATGAAAGTGACTGTTGTTCGACGTTTTACATTTATTGGTTAAAGTTTAATGGGGGATTTTTATATTAAATAAAAGAAAGCTGAAGACAGTGAGCTGTTTGAAATTTAAATGGGAAGTGGCTTTGTCTAATTAAGCTAACTTTTGGAGAGAAACTGAAGACTTATACTAGTTAACATAAACAGACTTATAGTTTGTTTGAGATTACAAATTTCATTGTTTTTGCAAAGCTAACATTCTAATTATGGCAATGATCTAAAGAAAAGAAGGGTGAGCAACAATGTATTTTTAACCCCCATAAGACTTGCCTATCTTAAGACTTTTGAGTTTCTAACAGAGCGTGATTATTACTAATTATACTATCATATACTATCATCAGGATATGAATTAATAACTAGAATGTAAGTCATGTTTGTTTTTATTTTCTTGTATACATGCTAGCAGTAGAGAAAGCATAGAAACCATCAAAAAATTTGAATTCTAAATTTGGACGAATCTTCCAGTATTAGACCTCTATGAGTTCGAAAAACGGATTTATGAAAAAGGTTCGTCTGTGTGCATAATTGTGACAAAGATGGCTCAAAAACGATTTCAGATAGAGGTTTGAAATTAAGTATACAGTCTTTGCATTAAGTCTACAGATTTCTATCAAATTTTGAGTATATTCTCTTCAAAGGAAGTTCGTCTGTCCAACTGCTTGAAAATAATTTAACACGATGATTACAAAAAGAATAGAACTAGACATTAAATTCCGTACAAATGGTTTAACATCCATAGAGTAGACACCTGTCAAGTTTTGAGTCAAATCCAACTAAAGGTTGACTGTCTGTCAGTCGGTACTTTCAGAAACATTTTAACACGATAATTCTAAAATGCAATGAATAAATATAATGGAATTTTATGACTGCCAGTGCAGTTTTGTGTCAACTTTTTGCATCAGTCGGTTGAAGAAAACCTGTTTAAAACATAAATTCGATTTCTGTGTACTATAAACGCATTTCAAGAATTATTCGCCAAATAAATCGCCTAGGATGATACGATAGATTCAGTAACAAAGCCAAATTCACTCCAAAAGTTAATATTTCGCAACTATGGTACGCCATTGCATGCAATTCCTGACTAAGGCAGGGGTATACGGGGCAGTTGCCCCGGGCCCCCACATAATTAGGGGCCCCCTAATTGAATATAAATATTGTTTCACGTTTTCTTCTTTAATGAATGTTCTTCATTACTATAGTTGTAAAGCAGAGGGGACCCAAAGAAGTTTTTGCCCCGGGCCCTAATTAGGCAAAGTCGGGCCCTGATTGCAAGTAAGGCATTTTCTGTCAAATAAGTTTATTAGAGAGTATGCGAGAAAGTTTTGGGAAGACCAATCCCATTTGTTTTAATTTGTTGTTAATAGAGATGTAATCGACAGAAATAGCAAAAACTTTTATTTCCAGGTATCAAGTGATTTGTTGAGCATTTGACTCTAGTTATTACGTATTTTTAAAAAAGATTATGCTAAAAGACGTTTGAAAAAGGCTCCCAAAGAAAAAAATATGTAACTGCCAAGAAGACAATTCTGTTATTTACAAATCAATTCAGAATGCATAGCAGATGGATCATGATCACTCTATTGGGTCTCGTTTCAACAATAATTGAGATGGAAGCCATTCCAATGAGCTAGCTACTCAAGTTAATAAGCGTGCCTCTGCAAAACTCGTTGAGTCGTGTAATTTTCCACCTGCTTGATTCGATGATAGCAGTAGATAGAGAGGGTGGACTTGGAATCGAAAATGTGGGGGTGTTTGTGGATCCTGTTCTGTTGCTGTTATTGTTGGTGATAAGCAACGAAGTGTAACAAAAGAGACTCCTGACTGACGACTGCGCGTGGTTGTCCGACAAGGGACCTGATGATCATATGGAGAGTCGCATATAATCTTTTTAAATCATAGTAGTGAAAAACAGAATTGTTTCAAGTGTAACCACTTTTTTAAAACTATAATGCTGTTAACAGTTTTCAATTTGCTTCAGAAGAGTAGTTATTCGCATAAAATTTGCTGATCATATTATCAACAATTTTGCAATCGGTATTCTCCTAACCGATTAAAATTTTGTCGTATTAATTCTTGAGTCTTGTTGAGTCGTATGCCGTGTATATGTGGTCTGATAATTGAAAGAATCGTTACTATATTTGAATCTGATTGTTGACTCATCCGGCCAGACGGGAGTGGCGCCAATGGAAAAGCAGCAACAAAATGACTTTAGTTATTATTTTTTTTCTGTCTCATAATTTTTTTCTTTATTTATGTTTCCGGTGGATTTTTTGATTTCGATCAGTCGTCATTCTGTATTCGCATTTCGCTCGTCTTTAATCGTTCCATTAAAATGGTAAAAATATTCTTTGAGGTCTGCTTTCTTTGCATAAGATTCAATTACTCTTCGGAATGAGGTGAGTAGATTTTCATTTCATAATCAAACATTATTATTCATTTATTTCTAAGTCGTTAGTGCTACACTGATATATAAAAAACTTATCTTTTCGATTTGTGATGTTATATAATATAATATAAGATAGTCGTTTCATGTAAGTTTCTAGTGTCTTGAACCATAGAAATTTGTCCTCTTTACTATTAATGTCTCTTTATGCTATTTTCTCTTCTTTTTCTTGCGCTTGTGTGTGTGTAATACAATAAATTAACCTTATTGCGGAAATCAGTTCTGGCATTAACATTGAATTTCTCCTTTTTTTCTTTTTATCCATAGCCGTCAGAGGGAATGAATTCTCCAATGTCATCAGATAAAAATGGGGATAAAACATTCGTATCACGCTGTGTACCCTTTTTTTCTGGCTAATTCCGAAGAATAAGTGTGCCTTGGCGCACGACACACTTTAGAATGAATATGCAAGATAAAAGTTTAAAAAAAAATCTATGATATATTTGAAATAAATAATGAGAGACACATAGGTAATTTATTGCATCATGAAGTGGTAAATATATGTAGAATTTCTCGGATTGCATCTAGGTAGTTAGTATTAGGTAGGAAAGAAAGGGAGAAGTTGTGACGATTTTTTTAAAGGTTTATATTTTTGTAATAAGTGTGCCTTGGCGCACGACACACTTTAGAAAGAATATACAAGATAAAAGTTTTTTTAAAAAACATTCCATGATATATCTGAACCAAATAATGAGAGACACATAGGTAATATATTGCATCATGAAATGGTAAATGTATGTAGAATTACTCAGATTGTAGCTAGGTAGTTAGCATTAGGTAAGAGAGAAAGAGAAAGTTGTGACCAAAGAGATTTACTTTTTTTTCATAAGGTAAAACCATGTAACTGATTAAATTGATATTCCATTATCAGACTGTTTTCTTATAAGATCCTGAATAAATTAAAATATCATGCAATTTAAAGTATGTATTATATGCAGAGACAAAGAAGTTTTCTTCCTTCCATAAAAGTACAAAAAAATTAAGATTTTATTAACCCTTTAATAAGCTTGTACATGAAATCGAGAAGAAGTCTCAATATGTCCAAATTAAACCCGAAAAGTTTATCCTTTTTTCTTTTAGTTGTTCGGGTAGAAACTAAAAATGAATGTTCTTGGAGCCGTTTATTCCAATAATTATTAAGAATATAATCGTCGTTGTTTTTGTTACTTATGGTACTTGCCATGGACAAGCCCACTTATGCATCAGCGGATTTAAGCCGAAATAAGCGTCTCTCGTTTGAAGTTGCTCCAACTAGGGCCAAGAGTAAGACTTTAGCAACACACTTATCGTTTGCACTGCACCTTTTTAAACGGGGGTACATTCACACGCCTCACAGATAGAACACAGAACAAACAAGCCCTAACCAGGACTCGAACCCGGGACGTTTAGATCACTAGGAAGATGGGCTGCCTCTATGCCAGGATGCTAACAAGAAGAATATAATCGTTTACGAGATGTACAAATAAAATAATGCATCTATTTTTATAATTTGTTTTATTCAATGAGAATTACAATCTCATGCTTTGCCCATTAAAACAATTGCCTTAAAACCACTTTAAAAATTAGAGATGATTTTTTCACTTTTCGTCACAGTTGTTTCCTAGTTTCCCAGATGGATGTCCTTTGAGATGCAAGTCCAGTCTAGAAAAAGAAAACAGTCATGGACTGAAATCAGAGAAATACGCCGATTAGTTTTTTTCTCCTAACACCTCAAAAGGATGACCTTTGAGATGAAAGTCCTGTCTAGGAAAAGAAAACAGTCATGAACTCAAATTAGAGAAATACGCCTCTCAGCTTTTTTTTTCTCCTAAGATATCAAAAGGATTCCTTTGAGATGAATGTCTAGTTTAGGGAAAAAGGGCAACAATGGATTCAAATAAGTGAAATACGCCACTGAGCTCCTTCTACTCTAAAAAATATACCCATTCATTAATGTTACAGTGTTGCAAAGCGTATTGACAAAATTTAGCACCAAAATGGCTTTCATTTTTATTTTAAACTGCATAACTGTTTGCCGGATTTTTGCAAAACTTTCTCGTTTGAAGAACATGTGGCATAAAATCTTTAGAGACGACTTCCTGGTCTTCAAAGCAGTTTTTTTTTTTTTTTCATCTTTTGATATTTTAGCTTAGTTATGTTTTCTCCCCTCTCTATTTTATTGAATTTAAAGTGTAGTATTTCTTTCTATGTCGATGAATGGACTAATATTCAGGACTCGTCATAAATAATTACATTTTCATTGCTTTCCAAAAGAAAATAAGAGATAATCCCCTCCCACGCACATACCTTCACCCGGATTTTCTTTTTTAACTGTGATAGATTTATCAAAATTAATTTCATTAAAAATTTCTTTTCGTAGTTTCATTGACAAAACGCTTTGATTGAAGAAGTTTCCTGATATTAGAAATATATTTTACAATGTTATGCGATCCACTTCAAGTTTCTTTTTCAATCTATTATCTTTCAAAAATTATTTTAAACCATTTAAGAGCTGAGATTCTAAGAGAATATTATTTCCATACATCTGCTTAAAAGTCACAAAAGTCATCAGCATATAGGGCTCAAGTTCGAAGCAACATCTGATAATTACGCTGATGATAACGCTGCTTGAAACAGGGGTCATTTTTTTAAATACATTATCAGATATTCATTTCATCAAATGAAAAAAAAATCCATAGTTTTCAAAATTGGAACTTATGTTTCTAATTTCGTTACTTTATTTAAATATATCACTTTTAGAATAACAAAAGTATTCATTCATAATTTACTAGAGTAATGTTAATAGTAGAGTAATCAAAGAGCCGACTTTCTGGCAGAGAACTGGTTGGAACTGGTCTTCCTCGTGTTCTGGGAATCCCGGCTTCGAGTCCCGGTTTGGGCATGGTTGTTCTTCCATGTGCTATCTGTGAGATGTGTAACTGTGCCTCCCTGTAAAAAGGGGCTGTGCAAGCAAATGTGGTCAGTGTGTAGCTAAGTCTTACTCTTGGCCCTAGTTGGCGCTACTTCAAAAACAAGAGGTGCTCCTTTCGGCTTAAATCTGCTGCTGTATCAGCAGGAGGCTTATCCATAGGCAAGTGCTATAAGTAACAACAACATAACAGATTAATCAAATATTTTTATTTAAAAAAATGTGTTTTCCTCTGATAATAAGAATTTTTACCAGAAGCGAAAATCTATTTTTATTCCTTTATTTAAAATCAATAGAAGACATGACTTATGTAAAAATGTCTGGAACTGAAAAAAAATCACGCAAATTTTAACAATACGTCCTGCATGTTTACATACTTTTTTCAAGTACAGCATACACATATATGAACAAATAAGGTGTAAAAATTAATTGACTTTAATTATTGAAAACTAGTTTAGCTTTATTAATATACATCATCTCTTATTTTAAGCAGCAATAAGTCATTCGCATCAATAAGTCATAAAATATGTTTCCAACTTTAGAATACGTTCTTTTAGTCCAAATGAGAAAAAACTCCTAGCAAATGCAGCATACCCACCGAAATATATAAAATGCTTTAGAAATGTTAAATAATATAAAACATGGCATTAAAATTGCTCTTTCATCTATAACATTATGTTCAAACTATATTTTCCATAAGTGACTAGAATAAGTTCGCCGGAATATCAAGAACATGGCATCGAATAAAACTTTCACCACATATTCTCCCACCAGTCAGTTGGTGATGAGGAGAACGATACTAGAGATTGTGTGAATTGTTGATGCTGATGATGATGATGGTTGATGTTAGTTGTTGTTTCTAATGCACCTGACGACTTTTGCTACCTGTAGATGGCGCCCCAACAGCTGTAGTAGTTTGCTTATTCTCAGTCGTGGGTCACAATTGATGGTGAATGTGGATAGGATTGTGCTTGCGGACCGAACTCGTAACATTAGAGTTTATAGCCGAGTAGCATAGCCATTATACAAAAGTAATTATTCGTGTACGGAGGATGTTATGTGTACCTAGAACCGAACTCAGAAAATTATTTTTTGTAGCCAAGTAATATAGCCACTACACAAAAGTAATTACTCGTGAACGAATGATGCTATCTGGATTATGAAGCTTTCACCGCAAGTATTAAATTTAAAATTTATGACTACCAGTTTGTAAAATTTTTTTAATGAGTTAGCGAAGATGTGAAAATTTAAGTGGATATAAGCAATATTGTTTCCTTAATACAATAACAAATAATCGCTTCAAGCAATTAATTGGGCATATTATTCTTGTGCACAGCCAACCACCCCGCCAACACGAAGCAGTATCGCCAGGATTTATTGTGGCATGTTGTCTTTATTATAACACCGGCTGATTCACCAAACTAACATCTTTACCAAGGCGGATAGCCATAGCCCCAAATTGGTCAATCTTTAACTTCCCTACTCATCTTCCCGCCCACCTATCATCTTGTTAAACGAGGAAAAGGCTTGCAGTTTAAGAAAATCTCCATAAAAATTATTCAATATTCCTACAACGCTCTACAACAAAAGACAAACTCTTTAAAACTTTCAAATAGTTAATTTTAAACATAATGTGTTTCATACTAATTGGACATTTATTAGGAAAGCAGAATGGTAATAAGAAAGAAACAAAGATAAAGGAATTTAGGAGGGAGTAAGCAGAAAAGGTTCCAAACAATCGTTAAATTTTCTAAAGAAGATACATCTTTGACAGAGTTTAAAGCCATAAAACTTATGTATATAAATATATATATTTCTGAAATATGAAGCTGTTTATGTGTTGTAGATGAAACACTATTTTATCCAATTAGCTCATTAAATTGTAAACCAAGAGTGTCATCGATGTTATGGGGCTAATAATTCTCTTTATTAGACATCACCTTTAAATGGTATTTCAATTTTTAAGCATAAAAAGTACTTAATTAATATTGCGAATATGTTAATATAGGCAGTTAATGATAAATATTTTAATTATTTGCAATCAATTTTATAATGTCTCATTATCCTATATACCAGTTATTAAGCAAATTATTTACTTTTCCCAAGCTACTTAAGATACCAGTGATAAAACAGGTAACTGCAAGATGTATTATAGCGCTCGTCAGAATTAATTCTTTAATCGTTCGGTAGAAATATTATCGAGAATAGTTTAAATTGAATTTTAAGTATTTCCGTGCTCAAATTATTGCAGTTCAAAGCTTTTAAATATGCCTTGAGGACTGGGGTTATAATTTTAAACAGTCTATACGAGTTTTTGACATTAATTGTTTAACTTTCGCTAATAGAAACGGAAGGATGTTCGTAGCATTGAACTTTCTCCATTTGGCATTCCAAGAAATGAAAATGAAAATATGTATGCAATTTACACTCACTCAATACTTAACACCACACCACACCTGTACTTCTAGGGCTCATATGGCCTCTTTCCAGTTTATATAGAAGTAGGTGGACTTTATCCCCCCCCCAAATTACACAGCAATCAATTTGTAAGAAATAAACAAATGACGAAATACAAAAAACCAACAACAAATGATAAAACTGGAATGAGGAAAATCCAGTGTAGAGCAAAAATGGATGAATGAACATGATAATGTATAATATGAATAGAAATATAAAGGAATAAAAAAATTAGTCAATGATTTGCGAAGTGTATTAAGTGATACCCTAAAAATGATAAGGTTAATTTAAATGTAACAGTTCTCTATGATCAATTAGAAATCAATGTCCAATTATAGGGGAAAAACTCTCTTATCGAAAAGGAGAGAGACACCAATGTTGCCTTTTAAGGCATTTCCATAGTGGCCTCGATAAAATGTTTCGCCATCCATCCTCATAAGTCAACAAACGATCTTTATCGCCTTGCCCTAAGCATTCTTGCAATCATTAGAGACCTTCAGAACTGACCTCTTTTTTTTTTCGCAGCTTACCCCTTTCCCTTCATTGTGTGAAAGAATGCATCATATCGTTAGTAGCCTTTAGCAATATTCGTCACTGGGGGCATTCAAAGGGAATAAAAGGGGCTGATCCAAGAGTGCCCCAAAATCCGATCAGGCAGGGGGAAGGACATTCCACCCCCTAAGAAGTCGATTGTAACCAAAACCGCTACTCGATCGAACACAAACGGGGTAGAAAAGGAATCAAAGGGTTCGGAATTGAATCCAACTAGCTGTAACTGCATTGTTCGTGGAGTGGGTATCGAATCTTTGAGCACCCCAGACGAGTTCATACACCCATGCCAGAGCACTCGACCATCCCCCCCCCCTGAAGAGCAAACAGTAGCACTTTGAAGTAGTAATTGTCCGACTTGGTAGAACGCATAGCACTCACAATGGGTGCCTAGTGGTAGAAAAAGCATCATTTTTCAATATGAGAACTCTTCGCTTGTTGGAGGCCTCTTTTTATATTTTATTTATTTCCGATTTACGGAGTTCTTGTCACTTCCGTTCGTACGCAACCAGGATGTAGGCAGGCAGGTTTTCTTATTGTCCAACGCCTAGTTAACAACAACGCCAGACACCCGGTTTTAATAAGCGAGTAACACTTTCTAGAGGGAGGGCTGACTGAAAAAAAAAATCGGCAAGTG
The DNA here is from genome assembly GCA_026289955.1 of Argiope argentata. Taxonomy (NCBI): domain Eukaryota; kingdom Metazoa; phylum Arthropoda; class Arachnida; order Araneae; family Araneidae; genus Argiope; species Argiope argentata. The sequence continues at coordinate 7,901,845 of JAOUZG010030082.1, forward strand.
GAGCGATCAATGGCTTTGAAGGGGCGGAGCCTAGACAACCACGCCCATCCCCCCTCACGAAAATAGTTTGAGAAACTTATGAAAATAGGTTGCACCCCGAAAGATTCATTCCTTCTCTTTTTTTTTATCTATATATTTTATTTTTTCCCTTCAAAATAAGAAGAACATCTTAGAGAACAGCGAAAAGATGGATTTTGAAAAAAAGTTCCCGTTAAGTAACGCTAAGTAACGTTATCATGTGACGTGTTGAGCCCGGGCGCACAATGGGTGTTAAGAGATGAGCTTCTGAGATAGCGTGGAGAGTAGCGTAGATCTTATCAAGTGCAGAGGCATCTTTGTCGCCGTTCGGCCAATTAGCATATCAATGAGGAGGATCAAAATATTTATGGCCAATCTTTTTGACGTCGCTGAGTTCAGATCTTGGCAGGTAATTCGTGAGAGCTCCTGAGGAAAATATCGCGTTTCAGGGTTAAAAACCTCGCTGCTATTCCGTGGAAGGTTCTCTCCCGAGCCATGGCGAACAAAGCACCGAAAGAAAATAGCAACAAACGATTCGTGAAAAATATATCTAAAAATAGCACAAAAATTTTATTCAGTAATGGGATTGGAAGGGAAATTGATTGATAAGTTTCAAAATCAAAGCTTTATAAGAAGTTAAGCTCATAAGCAGCTAATAAATAAAAAGAACATCTCTAATCCAATCCAACAATTTATTTATCGTTTTAATTTTACATAATAATAGAATTTGTATTTAAACTTTAAAAAGCGCAATCTTACTTCTGTTGTTGTTGTTAGTGGGTTTGCAGAGACGTCAGCGAGTTTTAAGCCGAAATAAGCGCCTCTTGTTTTGAAGTAGCGCCAACTAGGATCAAGGGTACAGCTTTGCTACTCACTTATCACGGTCACTGGCACAGCCCCGTTTTACTGGGGGCACATTCATACACCTTACAAATAGAACAACCATGACCAAACCGGGATTCTAGCCCGGGACACCAGATCAGGGGGAAGACGTGCTAGCCATGAGCCAGGACGTCAGACCAACATTTTATTCTTCGCTTTGATTCTACATTATAATAGAATTTACATTTTGGTTTTAAAATTCACAATTTGTGCTTCACTTTTCGAATTTGTAAATATTCCTATAAGTTATTAAGCATATTATTAAATATATTCAATAAGCTGAAGGGTTACAATTGCTGTTTTTGGCTATAATTTTTATAAGATTTTTAAATCTACCTTGCATATTGTTGGATGTAAAAAAAAATCTGCACCATTTTTATAATAGAAATAACTATATTTTCAAGAAAATTCAGAAAGTGAAGCTGGCAGACATTAGATAGTAAAGATAATTACACCTTGTGTGACTTAAAAAAAATGTCATTTATACATTCAACAAAGAAAACAATTATATCACATGACAACGCCAGTAGAGATTAACAAGTATGCAAGTAGAATAGTATAAGTACAAGGCAAATATTATAGCATGTCTTAAACTATTACAATTTGAAATTTAAAAATACTTTGTTGAATTATGTATAAATACAAATTATATCTAAGAAATTCACTTGAAATAAATACAATATATATACTATTTACAGTATATATATTTGTCACCAATAACAGATAATTATAAAAAACAATAATTTTTATGTCTGGATTCTTAACGATTTATTGGAATTGTTTATATCATTTAGTATATTAATTAGTTTATTGTTATTATTATATTAATTTATTGCCACTATCATTTTTAAAATCATAATAATACCAGAGTCCCATTACCAATAGAAATCAAAATGATTTCTAAAATATCATTATAAAATATCGGAATTCTTAATACTTATATCACATTTAAAACCAGAATGAACCCTGCCAACTTATTTAATGTCGTATATTATAAATGTAATTCAAAGTCACCCTTATTGTCTGAAAAAAATATTTTCAGGTTAATGATATAGCTGATTTTTTTCGTCGCACAATGCGCAAATTATTCCAAATTAAAAGCACTATAGATCTTGACAATATCGAGAAAGAGAAATAAATCCAATAGAGTGATGTAAGAAATAATTTCGATTCACCAAAATTCAACTAAAGGCACAATCTAATTTTTAAAAATTGTTAAAAGGTTGTTGTTTTTTATGGTACTTGCTCACAAACTCGCAGAGATAATTAGTGATTTAAGCCTAATTATCGTCTCTTGTTTTGTAGTAGAGCCTACAAGGGCCAAGAGTACGACTTTTGCTACTCACACATCACATTCGCTTGCAAAGCCCCTTTTTGCAGAGGGGGGACATTTATGCACTTTACAGATAGAACACAGGGGAGCAGCCATGCCCGAACCGAGACTCGTACCCAGGACCTCCAGATCACCGGGAAGACCAATATTTATTAAATACATTTTTATAACTTTATTCATTTCCTTCAATATAATGTCAAATTTTGTGAAATCAAAGAAAAAGCAATTTAATAATCCGATTCAATTTCAAAATTTTTATGAATCTCCAAGTTTCTTATTTATATCAAATCAAAAAACAATTTTTTTAAAAAAAATATGCTAGTCGATTTGCCGGTCAGTGAGCATTATAAATGAAATTCAACTAATTATCGGTACTAATTTTGGTATGGTTTTATTTTCACCAAATTTTTAGATTTTCATCGAAATTCGGTTATAAAGTAGGACTAAAAGAATTTGATGTCTCTTATTTTTTAAGAGAATTTTTTTTCATATCGGAAGTTAAAAGCATTATAAATTTATAGTAATCCTAAATGTTACAAAATGTTAAAACATTACAAAAATGTTTTATTGCGCTTCAGAATTATAAAGTACGTCGGATAAATATCATTGAATTTGTATTTTCCTCAGAATATTCTTCATTCGAAAGTAGAAATTCTTTTATTTGTAATTTTTAAAAAACTAAGCAATAATTTCAAGACTTCTTTTAAAATTTAAATTTTAAACTAATGAATTTCCTTGGAACTTACTCATTGAATATATATAATATAATGGGTTTTTCGATGTAAATTTGTGTGTGTGTGTGTGTGTGTGTGTGTGTGTGTGTGTGTGTGTGTGT
>JAOUZG010030082.1:7907686-7924208 GCA_026289955.1 Argiope argentata
ATATATATATATATATATATATATATATATATATATATATATATATAGTATCTTGATTCGCTTGATTGTTAGGTTGCTTCTATATCATCTATTCTATCTATTTCTGTGGATGCCCCACGGGGGCACCTCGTAATTGAGGATGAGATGTTTCCGTTATGGTGGTTGGATCTTGCCACCCTTAGTGGGTACACTAATAAGTTAGGGTTGGACTTCTTCCATCGATGACGGGAAGTACTTCTTACGGGGAGGGTTGTACCGGGCCTATGATGTCCATTAGGACTCAATCACAGTTCCGCCCCGGTCCTGTCATTTTGTTTTATGGTTAATCCATGTGCCTTCGTGGCGTATCGGAGAATCTGTCTACGACTATCTATTTCTGTGGGAAGAAGGGAATTGAAATTAATCTTTGGAAAGCATCTCTAGAGCCCTTTGAGCATATTATTGTTTTTGAAACTAGTGCAAAAACTCGAAAAATGACAATTTTCATTTTTATATGATATTCTAAAACTGCTTGAAAGAAAAAAATGGTATCTGAATGTATTTAATCATGTTTTTTATTATAAAGCAGCGAAAACAATGAATCGTTTCTCTAATCTTATTGAGATCTTAGCCCTTAATATTGGTCTTACTGAGATTTCGGACATAATATTCGACTTTTATTGTTGACTAAGTCGTGGAAAATCTACGACAAAGTCTGTAACTTCACATATTCTAAAACAGTCAATATTTTTGTCTTTGATAAAAAAAAAAATATTTGAAATTTTTTTAATGCATTTGTTCTAGCGATTTCATTACGAAAACAAAATTTAGAGCTTGCTCAATGTTAAATAATATTTATTCAGAATCTTCCAAATTCAATAGAATAAAGATTATTGGCTTATAAAAAAACAAATTTATTTTCAGATGATACAATGGAAAAAATTCATGGCTATTTCCAGATGTGTATAGAAATTCCTAAAAATATTCTATCAAAGTTTGCAGAGAATATCTTTTAGAGATATATTTTAAATTAAGCACCCCGGATACTTTCTTATCATATTAATGTAGCTGCGATCGTTCGAACTTCATTAGTGCTTTTTCCAGGTATTTCTTTTTCTGCAAAAGTAGATCATGACTGATTTGTATTATGCAGACCCAACAGTCTGAGGTAAATAGTTTCAAAATCAAGTTAAGTTGAGTTCTTAAATACATAAAAATAATCCAAAATAAGAAAGGCATAAAACTGATAAATAAAATTATATTAAAAAATAAAATTAAATTAAGAAATTTTATGAAAAACAATAAATTCTTGAAATTTAAAATTGCAACTTTTAGGCTTTATATTCCTACACGATTTAATGAGAAAACCCGTAAGATTCTATTTATTAAATGTTCGTTTAGTGTATTTAGTTTATATATATATTTAGTAAAAATATCTAGTTTTAGTAAGCTTAACTTCAAGTTATAATTAGATGGAGCTAAGAGAATTTATAAAGGATTTCTGTATAGCGGATTTTCTTAAGTTCAAGAATTCAAACTTTAACCAAATAAACTTTTATGAAAGTTTCAGGAATATAGACGAATCAACCCTGCCTGAGATTCGGCTAGCAAACTTTAAATTTAATAATATGTAGAATTTTTTTTTAATTTCAAATTATGTGCATCTGTTTTAAAAGATTTCAAATGAAATGAAATGACAATTGTTTGTTTTTTTCTTTTAGAATTCTTATTTTCTTAAATATTGTATCTAGACCAATTTTTAGAGCAGAAATAAATTTCTGTTGTTACTGTTGTTGTTACTAATGGCACTTGCCTTGGACAAGCCCGATGATGCATCAGCGGAATTAAGCCGAAGTTAGCGTCTCTTGTTTTGAGGTAGCGCAAACTATGGCCAAGAGTACCACTTTAACCATAAATTCATCAAACTCGCTTGCACAGCCCCTTTTCACAGAGGAGCACAGTCATATATCTCACAGAAGAACAACCATGTCCAAACCAGGACTTCCAGAACAAGAGGAAGACTCGCCACCTCTGTGCCAGAAAGCCAGCCCTTTTTTCCATAGCCCCTTTTTACAGGGGGGGGGTACATTCACACGCCTGGCAGACAGAACATAGAAGAACAGCCATGCCCTAACCGGGACTCGAACCCGGGACGCCCAGATCACAAGGAAGATGCATACCTCTTTGACAGGACACCGACGAAATAAATTTCTTATTATCATGGCTTCTCACCGATAACTAAAATCAAATATAAATTCCCTCTGACCGTTAGATTTATTTATTTTATCTAATTAAATGAAATTCTATTTATTAATCACCAAAAAAATCCCGCCAAAGATTGCACTCTAATAGGTCGTTTCTGAATTATTGTTTAATAATAGTATGCATTTAATAATGCATAAATATATTTATTAAAGAGAATTCGTGAAAATACCTGGGTGATTACTCACTCTGGTTTCATTGTTATAATTCAATTACGTGTCCATAGATATTTGCTGTGCTTATGAATTTTACTTCATTTGATGATATTAATGCTAACACAGCCGGCTTTCTGGAACCGAAGTAGTGCGTCTTCCTCGTGTTCTATGAGTCCCGGTTCGGGCATGGTTGTCCATCTGTGTGCTATCTGTGAGATGTGTGAATGTTCCCCCCTGTGAAAAGGGGTTGTGCAAGCTTGTGGGTGTGTGTTTCATCCTCATATGAGCCAGAAGTCAGTCTTATGTCCTCGGGTGCTCAGGGGTCCATATCCTCAGAAACTAATGCACCTCTCTTTCCGTGATAAAAAATGGACACGACATCATCAATGCAAACACTAGTTAAATATAATTTGTAAGTTTAAAAGAACATCCATTTAGATGCATACATAAAATTAATCAAATAGTTGCGATATCCTTTCTGATGTCTTTCCTCGTTGATTGGAGATGAGCAAATATCACCTGCGGGACCGAAGAATTGTGGGTTCGGTTCAATTATTTCAAAGATTTGCACAGCACACCAACTTGCCCTAGGTTAAAATCACCAGGATTAAAAAATCTCTCTGCTGATGGTAATTGAGCGTTTGAATATGGTTTTACCAATTCAGATGCTCTTTATATCATCTGAACTTCGATCAAATTTAAGGATTTTGTAACAAAATAACTGTTGTAGAACTTCAAATCAGAAGCTACAACGGAAGATCAGTGAGTTAGGAACTCTAGCCTTAATTCCATCAAAGAATTGACCAAAGTAAAAAAAAAGTATTGTAGAGCTTCAAATCAGAAGTATTAAATTTCTGTAAGCTACTAAAGAAGATTGATGAGTTAGGAACTCTAGCCTTGATTCCATCAAATAATTGACCAAAGTACTAATATGGTACGCGTTAAAACAGTTGAAATTAAAAAAAAATCTCCAGCTGATGTCATGTAGACATTTTGATCTGGTTGTACCATATCGACTCAATTATTGACTTCATCCTCTAAAGACAGTATAAAATAAAGAAGTTATTTCATGGTAAACTCTTTGATATTTTAGCTGAGAAAAAGAATTCTTAATCCAAAGCAACATCAATTCCTTAAATATGACCATTTAATTTGGAAAATGTGCATAACTATACAAATAAGAATCAAGCACCACCAAATTTTTTTTTAATTTTTAAAAGCTATTAGATTTTATACTTGCATTTAATGTACGTAATAACTGTTTCATCTCAGTCATCGTTTGCGCCCACCATGGTCAACAATGATTTGATTCCATATTCTTCAACTTTAAATTGTTTTTTTAAACAGAGATTTAAAAATTTTATTGACACGTCTTCACATTTCTTAAGTTTTAAATTCTATCTGCATTTTTTATTCCATTATATCTTCAATATAAACTTACACTTTAACCTTGAATTTATATTTTACTATTCGCATGGCACATTTTAGGCAAATATAGCTCTTGAGGCAAAAAAAAACCTTACAAATCAATTCAAATTGAGAATCAAATACTAACTGTAGGATTTTGATTTAGTTATCAAAGATTGTTTTAAAGTTTGCTTATTAAAGGGAAATTATCTGCATTCCGTTACACAGAAAAATTATTCCGTTAAAAAAATTCCATTAAAATAATTGATTTTAAGAAATTACAACAGTGTAATATTTTTTTCTATGTTGTTTTCATGAAGAGATTTGTTTCAAATAATTGTTTTGGAGATGGCTTCGACTGGTAACGAATTTCAAAAGAAAAAATTTCGCGTTACCATATTAAATATGATTGTGAATTACCTATACATAAAAGATGAATATACGTTTGTTTGAGAAAATTTAACCCACAATCTCTTCTATACAGACGGAAAGTCAATCTTCCACTTTCAAAAAAAATAGTAAGAATATAATCTTTCTTTAAAAAAAATAATGAAGTTTTGGATGTTTTTCAGCTGCATGAAGCGAAAATATAAACTCGGAAAAATAATTTTATATAATATAAAAATTTTTAAAAAAGGCTTTATTAATTATACCAATTTCTAGTTTTAATAATTATTTAAAGTTTAATTGGAAAATATGTAACAATGTTTTTATATTGTGATGAAATTCAAACTATTGTCATTGTTTAACAAAACATTAAGTCGTGTGTCTACCCATTATTAAAATTAACGTAAGAAAATGCTTTTCTTCAATATATAAGAGGTGAGTTTTAGGTTGTAGATTATTTTAAGTAGGAAAAGGTGCATTAGAAAAATAAACATTTAATTAGTATTCAAGATTATAACATTTTCCGTGCGTTATTAATGTCGAAGTAGCGAACTCCATCGTAACAAAACTGCTGTTGCCACTCAGCATCAATAAATACAGAAATAATAAAATTACAGTTAAACGAGAACCTTACAAATAAAATTGAATAAATCTGAAGTTTATTTGGAAATTTGTACTTTTTAAAAATTTATTTGCTGAATAATTTGAATTAGACTGATTAGATTAAATTCATATTTTTCAGCCTCATCAAATAATATAGTAAAATTTTAATTAAATGCATCCTCTTATTGGCAGTTTAAAAGCTAAAAAATCCAGTATTCTAGATGAACAATAAATTACTAAAGATTTATAAATTATAAGATTAAAAAGCAGAAAATAGAAATAAAAGAATTGCATTTTTGAGGTACTTTAATAAAAATAAATTACGTAAATATACATATGCAGGTGTATCCTGCGTATGTGAGTAAATCATGAAATTGTTTTATCGAAATTTAAAATACAAACTCAATATTTTAAAAAAAATCTCAGCTTAAGCCACGTGTCTTGCTTCTAAATTACATGAAAAAATGTGAAGAATATGCAACACCTCAATGCTATTACTTATTTTTTGTAACTACATTTTTTTCGTCATTTTTTTATCTCCATATATTTTCGTTGGTTTACTTCCAGATAAAAACCCTGACACAATATCCAGATTCATAACAGATACACCTCCTTTTACAAAAATCAGAGTAGCGAAAAAGAAGAAAAAGCTATGAAAAAAACACTGCTCAACAGCCAGTACAACACAGGCAAAAGAGAGAGAGAGAGAAAATCCGTGCATGGCTAACGTCAGAGCCCACATAAAAGCATCAAAGGCAAAGTATTATTCATAATATTTCTCTTGTTGCATCTCGTCTTCCCTGGGCTTCCTGATGAAGTACCCAGACACAAGGAGAAGGAAGTTTAACCTTTTCTTCTGTGCGTTTTGGATTCTCTCATCCCATTGTTGGAGTTCCTCCTCTGCTTATGATCCTCTCTGCTTGTCAGATGAGTTTCTTTTCCCTATTATTGTCGGCATTATTATGATTCAAGAGCTCTCCTAAGCCGAATCGGGAGACGAAACCGGACTATGATCGCTGGGTTTCGAGAGTTGTAACTTTGTTTAACCTTTCTTCGTTTTTCCGTCCCTTTTTTATAAGAAGAAGAGAAATGTTTCATTTCTTTGAATATACAGAAAGTGAAATGGAAATGTCTATATTGCCAGAAACAAAATGTTAAATCCAACGATATTTATTTCAGAACAAAGAGAAAATCTTTCTAATCTTTAACTGCTGTAGTTTTTGACCATTTAATTAAATGGTGGGTGAGATACTCTTTGCTTGTTTTTTTTCTGTTATTGTGTCTATTATTATGATTCAAGAGCTCTCCTAAGCCGAATCGGGAGACGAAACCGGACTATGATCGCTGGGTTTCGAGAGTTGTAACTTTGTTTAACCTTTCTTCGTTTTCCCTTCCTTTTTTTTATAAGAAGAAGTAAAATGTTTCATTTCTTTGAATAGACAGAAAGTGAAATGGAAATGTCTATATTGCCATAAACAAAATGGCAAATCCAACGGTACTTAATAGTTCTTCTGCTGTTCTTTTTGATCATCTAATTAAATGGTGGGTTTATATTAGCTGAGATACTTTTTGCTAGTTTTTTTTTCTATTACTGTCTCTATTATAACGATTCAAGAGCTCTCCTAAGCCGAATCGGGAGAAGAAACCGGACTATGATCGCTGGGTTTCGAGAGTTGTAACTTTGTTTAACATTTCTTCGTTTTTCCGTCCTTTTATTACAAGAAGAAGAAAAATGTTTCATTTCTCTGAATATGCAGAAAGTGAAATGGAAATGTCTATATTGCCAAAAACAAAATGTTAAATCCAACTGTACTTATTTCAGAACAAAGTGAACAAGTGAACTCTTTTGAACCAAACTGGTAAAAAAAACTAAATTGTGATCTCAGGGTTTTGTGAGTTGTATGCTTATTTAACTTTTCTCTTTTTTTTCTTCCTTTTTATATTAAACCAAATGAAACATGCTTTTTTTCCTTCATTAAATAAAGGTGATAAAAAAATATCCATATTGCAAGATACATAATGCGAAATCCGACGGTATTTAACACTAAAACGGGCAAAGCTTTATTTATAAAGCCTTAACAAAATCATTGTAAACTCTTTGTGTATAAATTTATTTAATCTCCCAATTAGTTAGCAACCTTATTTTGATTGCTTAGAGAGCAATGTTTTTTTCTTTCTAAAAACAATGTTTGTTTTTTTCTAAATTGCGCCCAAACCTGATTCGAGGCATTTATTGTTATATCAATCCATATTTGAGAAATAAAAAGGTGTTCCATGGTCCATACATATTACTACTAGTTATATTAAACAATTAAATAGGATCACGAGGTCTGTAAATTAATTGAAAACTGCAACTGTAAGAAAATATTTATTATAATAAGGAAATAAGCTTGAAATTTTTGTTGCAAATGCAATAATTATTCTTTTGCGATTTCTATTGGTCGTCTGGGAAACATTCGCTTGACATTTCCTTTCCTTGCTATGAAACGTATCCTTTTATTTTTACATAGTTCATTTATTATAGAAAAAGAAAGCGCTAAGTCATAATTTGCAATATACCTCAATGATAAAGAAAAAAAGATTTTGAAAATCAGATTCAGAACATGATTAATTCTATAGAAGGCTATCAAGTACTTCAAAAATCATTCACTGTTTAGGACTCAAAATAAGATGATATGCGAATATTGTCCTCAGGGCCTGACTAAGGCAGGGGCATACGGGGCAGCTGCCCAGGGCCCCAAGTGGGGGCCTTCAAATTGATAAGAAATTTTATTTTACGCTTCCTTTTTTCATAAATGTTTTTCATTACTAAAGTAGTGAAGCAGAGGGGGCCCTAAAGAATTTTTTGCCTTGGGCCTCAACTGGGCTAAGTCGGACTCTGATTGTCCCTATGACCAAGTGAAGTCATATCGAGATATTGTTACATATGCACAGGAATTACTTTAAATTTTTTCCTCCTCTATCTGATCTTCACATATGTTTATTTTCATATGCTTTGGTATTTTAGTTCATTCACATATTTGAATTTTAATGAGTTATTACTATTGACAAAAAGAAGTGTCGTATTTAATCACTTTCCCAAAGATAATATTATAGCGAAATTTGATTTTGAAAATCATTTTTTATCTAAAATTTCTTGCCGATTAAAATTAAAATTTGCAATAGAACTATAATTTTTGTAACAAATTCACATATAAATTTCATTTATTTATGCCGCTGTGTCTTTGAATTAACGCTCTTGGATACAAGCGAAAGTACAGAACGACAGACGGTAAACACTACGATGTATTTGGTTATAGGGTCGGGAGAGATTTTAAATGGAAGATAAATCCAAGCCATAGTAAAACAACGTCGATTATTGTTGTAACTAGAAATCTGGACCTGTCGGAAGAAAAAAAAATTATCAACTAAAACGATTGTAAATATTGTAAAGGAAGTCATGACGAATCTGAGACTGATAAGCTTCTGTTTTAGGTTTCAGATCAGCGTATGAGGCAAATAAAGGTGTGAAATCCTCATATAACAGAAGTAGAATTTAAAAAAAATCATCATAATCTATCATATAACGCCGTAACATGAACATATCGCCATCACTTTCTATAAAAACTTTGGACTACCATGTCATCGCTTCGGAAAAAGGTCTCTGTTTGCGGCAACTTTGAAAGAAAAAAGCTTGACTTCTGTAGCAAATATCATGATTGGATATCTTGAAAGTAGAAGAATGTAATTTTTGGTGATTGGACAGCTTTCAGGTTGGTCAGAAGAGACTTAAAGATTTTTATCATTTGATTACTACTTCTAGGTGCAGAACGAAATTTAATTTTCTAACAATCTGATGGTGTGAATGCATTCAATGGAAATAGCAGCAGTGGATATTTATACTTCCTTCTAAGAATGACTGCGCATTGGTCACACTCGTTTTAATCATAAGCATCTTTTATTTGGAGATAGAGCTCCTTTCTGCTCTAGATGCCAAGTGATTTTGACGGTTCTTCATCTTTTGGTTGAGTGTCCTGGTTTTAATCATCACCGCTTGCGGTTTTTTAATGCTTCAACGACAGACCTGCAAATGCTTTTAGGGGAACTTCCCTACATAAGCCTTTTTAAATTTTTAAAGGCAATTGGTTTTTATCATTTTATTTAACACTTGAATTTAAAACAATGGTCGAATACATTGGCTTTCCTATATTTTAATCAGTTTCTATTTAAACAGTATTTTCATAAACATGCTTTTATTTCTTAACCATACGACTGGCGCAGTATGGCCAAATGCTGGCTCTTGCGCCACTAAAACCCACTATCCATCCATCCATCCTTCTAAGAATAGGATTGTGGAAGCAAGTAATTATGTTAAAATATTTTCTGGATTCTGTGACCTTTTATCAGTGATTTTTTAAGTACAATGAAGTCCTTACTACCATTACCATGACAAAGTTTCTCATTAACCCTGATATCAATATTTTAGAGTGTTTAGGCAATTATTTTGGCATTAAACCAAACAGGGAAGGAACATAATTCAATGAAATGGACCATGATCCAGTAACGATCTAACGGTGCCTTTCTGAACTTATGTTCTAAGTTATACACATAATGATAAAACACAAGAGCGGAATGAGAAAATACTAAATCCAAATAAATATCTACAATAAAACAAATGAATACTAATAATTAGATGTGAAGATAGATTTTTTTGCTGGAACAGTAATTTTGAAATCATTCATGAATTTTTTCGTGGGTAATAGGATTTTATATGGCTGCTGAGAATCAATAAATAAACACTTCAAGTTTAAATAGCTTGTGCACTGTGACAGCATCTCACTATGAGACGATTTAAGTGATTTTACTTCTTGTTTCATTACGTCATTAATTTTGTAGAATAATTTTTGAAGTAAATGTTATTCTGTTTGCAAAAAACTGAAATTTCATAACCAATTTTTTAATTTTTTTTACTGACAAATCGATAAAAATATCTATTTGATTTTTTTCATATAAGTTCTATCCCTATCCTTAATTCTTCTCAAACTAGTTTTAATAGATTTATCTGATGTGCAAAATGTTATTAATTTTTTACATATACATTTTTTGATTAACTATTATATTTAAAATGTCTTTTATGTGCATTTAAGACATATATATATATATAAATAAAATAAAATAAAATTCTTTATAGTAATTATATATTGCACAAGATGCCACATAACAGATTAATAAGAGAAAATTAATAATTTCACTAAAATTAAATATATTATAGATATTAACTATTCAACAAACCTTTTGCTTCATTAGACAAATCTATTTAATTCATTAAACAAATATATTTACCTCATTAGACAAATCTATTTAATTCATTAGACAAACATATTTACCCCATTATACAAATCTATAGGTCTTTCCAAGTATAATGAAATGCTACTTCTTGCATACTGAGTATTCTGATTGTCCTCAAATTGCAAACTACTCTCCATGTGATGTATATGTTTTTAATCTTAATTGTGCGTTTTTATAATATAAGTGTGTTTATAAAATAGAACTCAAACACAGTTTCCTTATTGAAAAAAGACATGCTATATACTTTTGCATAATTACATATAATATATAATACAGCATCTTACCTTATTATAAAGATACATACTATGTACCTTTACATAAGGACATATAATATATATCATTATCTTACCTTATAGTAAAGATAGATACTATGTACCTTTACATAAGTAAATATAATATATAAGTCAGCATCTTACCTTATTGTAAAGATACATACTATGTACCTTTTCATAAGTTCATAAGTACATATAATAAATAAGTCGGTTTGTGTGTGTGTGTGTGTGTGCTTCTATAAGCTAAATTCACAAAACCTATCAAGTGCAAAGAAGAGTACAGATGTTTTAATTTGTCCAGAAATTTTAAATTCACTATTGGTATTATATTTATTTTTATAGGATCTATATTTTAATGAACATTTAATTCTATATTTTATAGGATTAAATACTTAATTATTATGAAATAAAAATGATTTAAATATGATTAATTGTATATAAATGGAATAAAATACAATAATTTTATATCATGCAATAGGCATCATAAAAAGAATAAACAATTAAAATCAACAATTTAAGTAATCTATTTGCTTCGATGGTCCAAATTCACAGGCCTTGGTGAGTGAGTCCATATTTCCCATTTCTCCTCAAGTTATAGTTCCCTCTTCGCCTAATGTACTGTGTCTTTTAGTGTACTTTTTGTAGTAGGGAGAAAAAAAGATGAGCCCAGCAGCTAGAGTGTCCCCGAAAGAAGGAAAAGCAGGGGTAGGCAGAAGTATCGGGTGACAGGGACTGTTTAGCCAGCTATTCTTCGGATCGCAGGAAACCGGACAAAGGCACAAAAGAAGTCAAAAAGATGCCAGAATGTTTTCGAAGAGGCTCAGCTACCGGAACCATTAACTCGGTGTTGACTTTGCTGTTGAAGAGATGCGCTGGAGAGTTCTTTTTTGCACGCGCGCGCGTGTTGATGAACGCAGCCAAGGACTGCCGCCTTGCTGCAGGGGGGGGGGGAGTGGATTTTTTTCGAATGCGGTTTCAGTGGTAGTTTCAGAAGTTGTTCAATTTATTATACATGCCGATTTATTTAAAATATTTTGCGAAATTTAAAGGAAATCTTGATGTTCATCTGATAATTGATGAAATTTTTTTCCAGTTATGATCCAATTAGCATTTATTTAAAAAAATTGAAAGGGAAATTTAGAATCATTTTAACATTTAAGAATATATTCTAAATGTTTAAATAACATTATTTAGATGAATTTTTGGTTAATTTTTAACAGTATATTAACATTTTTTATTCTATTTAATTGACTATTCAAATTATTCTTATACAGAGCTCTATAAAGGAAAAAAAAATAAAGAATGAAAAAATTCCAAACATCTATCATAATGATATTTTAGGATACTTCTATCAATTTTATTTTCAATACTTACATTTAATTACACACAAGAAAAAAATTAATATTGTTTCAATGAGCACGTGAATTTAAAAGTAAGTATTAAAAAATTTAAAATATTATATTTATATAATTTATTTATTTACATAATTTACTGATATTAGATATTTACATAATTTACTGAAATTAAGCTAAAATTTTGTATTATATAAAACTGCTATCACCAACCAAAACCTTTTCTTATATTTATGAGGCGACAGAACGGTTTTTAATCAGTAATATACTCCGAACCTGCAGTAGAAAATCGTTGAAATTTTAATTTTTATTTAAATTAATGCTAATAACTTTTTAAAAAATCTTTCATCGTAAACTCATATTATTAGAAAAGTAAAGACCTGCCAAATCTCATAACTTGAATCCAACTGCCCAGGGTTAAGCTCAAATTTTAATTAAGCATGTCTCAATGTGCAATGCTCAAATATGTTTAATTTATTTAAAAAATATGCTTCGTCCTCATCTTCTCATGTGAAAAGATCAGAACGATGATCTGTCTCAGTCGATAATTATACAAGAGATTTTGATTAAAATATGTTGTAGAAAATATTGACGTTTGTCATATCTTTGAAGAAAATATTAGTGAGCTGCAATAAACCAACAATTTAACTTGTCATATGAAGATTGGTTCAAGTATGCATACTGCCATGCTTTCCGTACTCGAACTATGAAATGCATTTGGATCACTTTCCGACGTTTCTACAACCTATTAAAACTGTGTATATGCAAGAGATAACAGAATTACACTGCCAATGCTCCTGTTATTATCTTGTCAAGACGGCGAGCGGTAATAGCCCGATAATCTGTCGTATCGAACACACTCGCCTTCACCTAAGCGAAATGAGGCAACGGAAACAAACAATAACATAAAAAAACATTTATTAAGATTCGGATGTGAGTTTGTGTTTTATGGCCCAAAAGTCCTTTTATATAAATTGCGCCACGCCTATAAATTAAAATATTTGTGTAAATTTATAATAAAAATTGAAACATGGAATGACTATGAAATCCAAATAACTAAAAATGTTTTTTAAAATTATAAGGTGACAATAATGTAATGCACAATACTAATAAGTTTGCCTAATATTTATCCTCATTTCAAATAATGCATTAAAAATATATTCCCTTTTTCATAATATAAAAAAAATCAAATTGTTCCCTCTGATTTATCAGAATTAAAGGGGTAGTAATGTCGATTCTTCAATTTAGTGGCGATAAAAGAAAATTATTTCTAGACGAATGCTAACAGAAAAATTCACAGTACACGGTTTTCTGTGATTAGAATTGTGACTTGAATCTGAAAATGATTTCTGGTTTAGTATTTTTTTAAATACTTATTTATCTTTATCTAAGCATTTTCTTTATAGAAAAGAGTAAAAAAAAATGTATTAAAGGGAGCTCAAGATGTCAGAAATGAAACTTTTAAGGGAACTATAAATTAAAGAATTGAAAAAGAAATTGGAAAGTAAAATTAAACCAAAAAAATCAATTTAAATTCGAGGTTTATCAGACTAAATCTTCCCACTCAAAATTATCTAGAAAATGATATTTGCCAAGGCAGGAATTTGAACAGCAGCAACTGTGATCAACACCGATCACGACACCGTCCATTCAGCAAGAAGCCTGTCCCATCATCGGCAAGGTAATCAATCTTGTTCCGTTGTTATACCCATCAAAAAAAAGCAAAAAAACATTCATCATATTAGAAGCATCACACTCACATATCTAAAACCACCTTGCACCCCCTCGTTAGAAATGATCTGATTGAAGAAAGCTGCTTCGCAATATTTCCAAAAATGAAAGAACAACAACATACCATTTTATTATTTATTTGTTTACCTTTAATTATTTATTGTTTGTTTTGTTGAAATAATTTGTAATTCTGTGTGCTTGCATACATACATGCATATGCATGTGAAAGGGAGAATGTGAGAGTGTGCTTTGAACACCATTTTGCAAATGTCTTTGTCATTCTGTTTCATTCATAATCTCATCAGTTTTTTTACTGATCAGATTATTAGTAATTAATTAATATTATGAATTAAGTATGAAACTTATTCATTTTTATTTACTATTCTATTTAGTTTTGAATTCTTTTGAAAATTGATTTTATCAACATTTTATCAGATCAAGCAGAGATTTAGCTATTAGACAATCGATAAAAAAAGGGTGGTTACAATTAATACTAGAATTATTGTAGATTTGAATTTCTAAAGGACATATATAAACTTTAATAGCATAAAATGTAGCATAAATAGTATAAAATGTGTTATAAAATTTAGTAAAAGTAGTGTAGAGTTTGTTATGTCATAAAATTTAGTAGAAATAATATAAAATTTGTAATAATATAAAATTTATATAAGTAGTGTAAAAATTTTTAGCATAAAATTTGTTACAGTATAAAATTTAGCATAAATAGTATAAAGTTTGTTACAATATAAAATTTAGCATAAATGGAATAAAATTTGTTACAATATAAAATTTAGCATAAATGGAATAAAATTTGTTACAATATAAAATTTAGCATAAATAGAATAAAATTTGTTACAATATAAAATTTAACATAAATGAAATAAAATTTGTTACAATATAAAATTTAGCATAAATGGAATAAAATTTGTTATAATATACAATTTAATATAAATAAGTTTCTCCAGACTGCCGAATTAAGTATATTTGAAAAGAATCCATTCTTTTGGGGTATGAGTGGAGGTGGAAATCATTTACGGCATACGTTTAAACATTAATTAGGTATCTTTCAAGGAATTAGGTAAAATGATATTTAAATGAAACGTTAATAAAGAGTACTCACAGATCAAGAAATTTACAGACATAGGAAAAAATAAAAAATTGGAAATTTCATAAAAAAGAAAAATTGCTATTGTTATCAACGCATAGTACTATAAAGTTTCATCATACACTTGGGGATTTCTTTTTTTAAATTCCGATGGCAATCTTCTATTACTTATCATTTTACAATGCATCTTCGCCTGCTATCTGGCACAGAGGTAGCAGAGTCTGCCTCTTGTTCTGAGAGTCTCGGTTTGGGCATGGTTGTTCTTCTGTGTGGTATCTGTAAGATGTGTGAGTCTGCCCCCCTCCTCCTGTAAAAAGGGGCTGTGCAAGCAGATGTGGTGAGCGTGTAGCTAAGTCATACTCCTGGCCCTAATTGGTGCTACTTCAAAAGCAAGGGACGCTCCTTTCGGCTTAAATATCCTGCTGTATCATCGGGAGGCTTGTCCATGGCAAGTACCATAAGTAAAAACAACAACAAAGCATCTTCAAATATTTTCTTCATCATCAATTTAAAATTAAAAAATATATACCGTAGAGAATAGAAGTTACTGTAAAAGAAAACGGGCGCACAGAAGAAAGTTTAGTTATTTTAATGTCCCATTGTGAAGAAACACTAGGGTTATTTTGGGATGCATTTGCAATTTTGAGCAACGGTCAGATGAAGAGGATGACACCTGAACTGGCACCTTCCTCTCCGCAGCAGCGAAAAGGCCCTAAGCCTTGATACATTTAAAGAGCAACAGACCCCCTCTTACACCATAGTACTTCGGGGGAATCGGGCCTCGAAAGTGAAACTTTATGGTTCACGAACCGAGACCGTACCACCAGGCAACTGCGACCCTCAACTGAAGGAAGTAAACAGTCAGAGTAGATGGTACAAATATGATATGCATACCAACAAAAGCATGGATAAAAAAGTTGTAAAACGAGGAATTTCACTTGTGAATATTCTTCTATTTTAGTTGCTCTGTTGTGACTTATGGCACTTTACTGACAGTTATCTTTCAGTGGCTTAAGCTGGTTGAGCGTCTCTTGTTTCTCCAGTAGCGTCACGTAGGACCAAGAGAAAAACTTAGATACTTCATGCCTAACACTCACTTGCACTATCCCTTTTAACGAGGAGCATATTCATACAGCTCTCAGATAAACTCAAAAGAACCCTGCTCGAACCGGGATCCGAACCCGGCATACCCAAATAAAGGGAGAGAAGCGTTACCTCTATGCCAGGACACTTGCTCAATTTCAGTGCTTGATGGTATAAAGTATCTTGTTGTTGTTACTTATGGCACTTTCCTATGGACAAGCCCCCCGCTGATACAGCAGCAGATTTAAGCCGAAAAAATCGTCTCTTGTTTTTGAAGTAGCGTCAACTAGGTACAAGAGTACGACTTAGCCACACACTCACCACATTTACTTGCACAACCCCTTTTTAAGGGGGGGGGTTCGGTCACACATCTCACAGATAGCACACAGAAGAACAGCTTGTCCAATGGCAAGTTACATAAGTAACAACAACAACATATTATATATACAAGAATTTCTTAAATCTATTGATAATCTAATTCACAAATAGACATTCGAAGTTTAAATACTAATTTATTTGGTTTTGTTTTTTTGTTTTGCTCTTAAATATAAAATTATGAGTATATGTTTTAGTTAGAAATATACTGTATGATTTCGGTATAATTTATTTAAATGTGGCTTGATAAGTTTTTAATCCACAACAGATGAATTCTTCTAGCGCAATTCATGAGGTAAACGTACAACTCCTGAAAAAATATTTGAAAGATCTGAATTTCCGAAAAAACTATTAAATTTTGTCTTAATTAATTTAAATCCTTAACCAGTTTGAAACAACCACGTGACTTTTCTATCGGTTTTTATCCCTCAATTATATACAAATAAATATTATGATATATACATATATATATATATATAATAT